>JARACY010000082.1:0-158477 GCA_029255725.1 Scrobipalpa atriplicella
GCAATTGAATTTAATATTAGGTATTGGTCAGGTTCCTGTGATTGGTCAGTAATCTGTCAATGTCAATGTCAATATCAGTTTGCGTCTTCTCATTGGTCTCTTTTGGAACACTTGCTGGTGGCGCCATCTGCAATTAGCTTTGCGTTTTTATCCTCATAGTAGGTGCTGCAATGCAGATGCAAGCTTTAAATCGTATAAAATTAACACTTTAGGATATAATATTCACTCTATTGGACATTGTATGGAACTTGAAGTTCTAGAGCAGATAATTTAGCAGCTTAAATGGCAATAAGAGCTTCTGAACAGTGATTTTTGTCGCTTAACACTGCATTAAAGGGCTACAGTAGCGAAACAAAGAACCTAAGGCTGCTACAATATCAACGCCATTTTGTGGTAGCATTTTTAGGTTATCTGAGACAATTACTAGATTGGTACTTATATTTTAGTTTATTCAACACACTGCACAGCTTAGGATGATCGGAAATATCATGTTATCGTTAGTTATCCATAAATTACATAAATCAGCATTATACTTACCAAAATTTGGTTAAAATATTTGAATTCGCGTTTACAAACTCATTAGATTTTCATAGAATCTTTAATTAATTGAGGGCCCACTGAATTACTTGATTGATAAAACGACCATACCAACCTAATTTCACTGTAATGATAATAATTGCCAACGTTCTTCATATTAGAATACTAGACTAGATATATAATCTGTAGTTCTTCATTTTATTTAAAAGTTATTATTTCCTGCCATAAAGCACTGCAGACCCCATAGTAGTTCTATAAATAGGAATTTTACGAGCAGAAGAGCTAATAATACCTCTTATGCATAACAAACATTCTAAGACGTCAATAAGTCACAATTTTCTATCTTATGCAAATCATCGTGGCAAAACATGCCACGGAAGAACTCAAAGTGCTAATAGACATACAATTATATCTACAATGCAGTCTATGGTGGTATAAAATGCCAAGTAAGACCACGATGCCACCTAAAGTGACAAAAAAGATCTTAATCTAACTATTATACAGTTCACGGTGCCATAAGGGTCGCAAAAATCCCTTAGATTTTTGCTGCAGCCATCAGCGATAATTTTACCTGTTATAGAACTCGTGCCTAATTAAAACTCCCTTATGCCACCCTTATAGACATTGGAACTGTAAGAGAAGCTGCAATTTTCACTAATGTGTTAGTTGGGATAAGACTTAATATAAGACTTATATTTGTCAACTGTAATTTTCTATCATGAGAGAGCGGAAAGAGCTACAACACAAGGTTAATTTATATATTTATTTAAAACATGAAGATATTATCTTGATATCAAATGTTTTCATAAACATAATCATTCGCAAAGTGATTCTAGTAAAAACATACCCAAATTTTTTGAGGATTTTCGCACTCACAACACAATTATACAGTGTTTTTTTAAATTCGCCATATTGATTTCCCCCTCGGTAGCTCAGTTGGCAGGGCGATGAAACGGCATTCCGTAGGTCTCAGATTCAAATCCTGCCCGTGGTAGATTTTTAATTTCTAACTTTTTATAACCAAAATTTCGATACGGCTTTAGAAAGAGAAAATTTCGATTTCATAGCACTTATTTTAAAATTAAGAATTCTTGAAAAATTACGCTAGAATAAGGGGTGCACCCTCTAAAGTGTATAACGCTTCCTAAAACAAAATTATTTCCAGTTATACCAGGTACAGCAACAAAACAAACCACGATATTTTGCTAGAGTTTCAACAAAACAGTTTCATTTTGCTCTTTGCGGTGCATTTCAGAGATATTTCTGGTAAAAGCGGCCAAAATGGACGACATTGTTCGATAGGTAATAGAATTTCAGATTCGTTGTTTCTGTTTTGCGTTTGGTTTTGGTATTCCGATTGCGCATTGACTAGGAGAACTGGGTTACATCTAGGTCTAATTATTTCTCTGTACAATTTTCGTGGAATACGTTACAACGTGAAATTGTGGTGATAGATAAGTACAGTCTACGTACCACAACGAATCGTATGATTAAAATCATACAATGCTATCGATTCATTGAGAACACGAATTAAATAAATCTTAACTAAAATTATTGCCGTCCTAAAAATCTGTCCGATCTCTCATTAAAGAAATGATTTAATCAACTACGAATTGCTACCAATGTCATTTCCAATACATACTTACAAAACAAAATATAAATAGATACCTACATAGTGACAATATCGTATGCTCAAATCAAATTACTTATTTGAAATGGTGTTGTTCTCAAAGTGAAACACAGTTAAAGATTTTATATTTCTTACATAAGTTATGAAAACAATACGACACGAGAACATTGTAATTAATTACCCTTGAAAATAACAATAAAATTAACAAATATTGTGTACCGTTGGGAATAGAATCCACGATCTTCAAATCAAAAACTACTGCACCATGCATTTCAAAATCTGTTGAGTGACCGCTGTTCGTCCAAGTTCTAAAACAGCCACGGCTACCCCAGGGAAATGACTTGGACCGTAGTAGTGAAGCCGCTACACCGAAACGATAAGTTAGAGCTTCGAGAAATTAATATACTTACTTAAAACACACGGAATTTTTAATTTTAGCGAGGATGATAAGACTATAAAAATATGAAGATAAAAATCATTTATCAAACACTTTGTAAACCATTTGACGTACTTAGGATGCCTGGAAAAAAATGCCACTTAGTAATAAGATCGCCTATATGCAAAGTACACTGATGCTCCATATTTTGTTTGTTTTGTATGTTATTTAGAGCGTCGGGAAATGAATATAATAGAACACACAGAATTTATAATTTTGGCTAGGATAACATGTTGAAGGACTGTATCAGACAAGGTATACCTAAACCATTTGCTGTACCTAGGTTGCCTGGAAGAAATTGCTAGGGCTAGACCGGTAGGGATACTTGGAACAGGGGTGATGCTCAATGTTTCTTGGTTTTGTATGTTAGGGCGTCGTGATATCAAATGTAGAACACACAGAATTTATAATTTGAATGAGGCTAACAACTCCATCAAACACGGTATAAACCATTGCTGTACCTAGGTTGCCTGGAAGGAATTGTCACTTAGTAATAAGGCCGCCTTTATGTACACTAATGCTCTATGTTTGTTGGTTTTATTTAGTGTGCAATAAAGTATATTTCTATTCGATAAATGGATAATTCCTTTACCTAACAGGGAAGCCACGTCTTTGCGCGTCTGATTCTGCGGCAACTTTTGCGTCTGTTTTGGCGTCTGTTTCTGCGGCGGCGTCTAAATTGACAGGCCATGACCAATATAGACCAAGAGCATGATGCCGATACACTTGTCTAAAGTTTTGATAATATTAAATAAATGATACCATTTTGAATTAATGATGCCTGTATAGCAAAACAATACCTATTTATTGTTTGTAATCCAGTAGATTACCAATTTAACTTTTTGATGTACATAATTGGAACACATACAAACTGAAGGAGACATTATTTACGAACTATATACTTTTTTATTTCGATTATATTTCGATTGGTAGACGTTTGATAAGTTTTCATTGAGGTTTGCCACACTCCATGCATACGTTTCATCTGTTTCGATGGTCATCATTTATCGCTAGGTTGACTCCTGTACTAAGAAGCCGCGACCAAATGCGCGAATTTATGTAAACATGTCACGTAATGTCAATATATGTCTAATATATGCCATGTCAAAACCATGGACTTGTTGCTAGTAACAGGACTGAGCACTAGGTATAAAAAATTGACATTCTAATACAAGTTCATAGGGTGTAGGTAACGCCCTATGAACTTGTATTTAATATTGAATATGGTCTGCCAGAGCTATCATATAAAAAACGAGTCGAGTGAGATAGAACTCGTATCGAACGAGATACGTGATTTCTTTGTCCCTTTGTAATCGTTCATTTCATAAGTAAAAAACATAATTAAAAGCAAATATCATACATAAAAATAAATAAAAGCAACTAGGGGAGACTGTTCCGTAACCGTATGGCTAAGGCTCAGTAACAAATAAAACAAAATATTGTTTAGTCAACATTTTTGATTATCAATCTTTCTACTATCTCTTTCTTAAACTTTACTCTTTCCTATTTTAGATAACGCTGACTCCCGCTATATATCGCCGCAGATGAGCTTTTAAATAAGCTTGAGCAACTGCAAATCAAAATTCGTTTATTTTTGGACTTAAATGTCAATCATGAAAACGGTCTTGCATGCAATAACACACCGCTAGCAGAATTTGAAATATACCAGAAAAAGAAATTTTAATTACCTAATAACGATAATAAGTGCAGTGCATCATACGATATTACCCCAGTATACGGTTTTAAACAAACAAACAAACATTGAATGTGCCAGCCGCATCTCCTCCCGGGTAGGTATATACTTTAAAAACCAGCTAAGGAATTCGAGAGTTTCAGTATTATTTTTAATGTTTAGTTTATGCTAATAACTCAAGTTAAAAATTTCGTCATCTAATTTCAGTTGGAGAACTACTACGCTGTGATAAGATTGCAAAATATTTTCACCTGGCAGCCCTAACATGGTTTGACCATGAGTCCGTGCCAAATCACTTTGCGCGTGAAGAAAATGGAACTAATTTTTTCAGTCTCCATAGTGTCATGTTCTAAAGACACTAGCGCCATACATAACCGCAAAGTTATCTGGCACGGACATGGACAATATGTTAACAGGACTGAGCTCCGGCAACAAGAAAATGTGCCGTGCGAGATAGCTAGATGTGAACTCTCTGTCCCTTTTGAATAAAGGAGACCGTTCCAAAAGTTCCAAAACCGTATACCGGGGTAATATCCTATGGTGCACTGCACTTATTACCGTAATTCTGCTAGCAGTGGACCACCAATCAGACGTCAGCAAAACAGCAGTAACAAAAAAATTTATTTGAAGACTTTCGCGCTTTGCACACATTATAACTCAAACACATACGTGCTTTGATACCCCTGTTAAACAGTTATAATGGCCCCGATTCGTAACCATCCCGACTTAACTAAATCTCAACTAAAATTATTGCCATCCGGTTCTGTTCTCAGAAAATGACAGGTATGGACTTATATTAGTTTTTATTATTCGCGTATTTTGCAACCATGAATTGCTACCAATGTTGAACTTGAGTTATCGCCTAAATAAAAAAATAATACTGAAACTCTCGAATTCCTTAGCTGGTTTTTAAAGTATATACCTACCCGGGAGGAGATGCGGCTGGCACATTCAATGTTTGTTTGTTTGTTTGTTTAAAACCGTATACTGGGGTAATATCGTATGATGCACTGCACTTATTATCGTTATTAGGTAATTAAAAATTATTTTTCTGGTATATTTCAAATTCTGCTAGCGGTGTGTTATTGCATGCAAGTCCGTTTTCTTGATTGACATTTAAGTCCAAAAATAAACGAATTTTGATTTGAAGTTGCTCAAGCTTATTTAAAAGCTCATCTGCGGCGATATATAGCGGGAGTCGGCGATATCTAAAATAGGAAAGAGTAAAGTTTAAGAAAGAGATAGTAGGAAGATTGATAATCAAAAATGTTGACTAAACAATATTTTTGTTTTATTTGTTACTGAGCCTTAGCCATACGGTTACGGAACAGTCTCCCCTAGTTGCTTTTATTTATTTTTATGTATGATATTTGCTTTTAATTATGTTTTTTACTTATGAAATGAACGATTACAAAGGGACAAATAAATCACGTATCTCGTTCGATACGAGTTCTATCTCACTCGACTCGTTTTTTAAATGATAGCTCTGGCAGACCATATTCAATATTAAATACAAGTTCATAGGGCGTTACCTACACCCTATGAACTTGTATTAGAATGTAAATTTTTTATACCTAGTGCTCAGTCCTGTTATTAGCAATAAGTTCATGGTTTTGACATGGCATATATTAGACATATATTGACATTACGTGACATGTTTACATAAATTCGCGCATTTGGTCGCGGCTTCTTAGTACAGGAGTCAACCTAGCGATAAATGATGACCATCGAAACAGATGAAACGTATGCATGGAGTGTGGCAAACCTCAATGAAAACTTATCAAACGTCTACCAATCGAAATATAATCGAAATAAAAAGTATATAGTTCGTAAATAATGTCTCCTTCATTTTGTATGTGTTCCAATTATGTACATCAAAAAGTTAAATTGGTAATCTACTGGATTACAAACAATAAATAGGTATTGTTTTGCTATACAGGCATCATTAATTCAAAATGGTATCATTTATTTAATATTATCAAAACTTTAGACAAGTGTATCGGCATCATGCTCTTGGTCTATATTGGTCATGGCCTGTCAATTTAGACGCCGCCGCAGAAACAGACGCCAAAACAGACGCAAAAGTTGCCGCAGAATCAGACGCGCAAAGACGTGGCTTCCCTGTTACTTAGCTTTTGTAACAGTCAAAAATGTATAAAATATCTTACATCTGAAAAAGAAAATGCTCTTAAATTTTAAGTTAAATCTCTAATGTAACTCACAATCATAAATAGTTTATTTATAGACTTATGAAAAAGTAATTGAAATATCTCTGTAATCTGTTCAAACAAAAATAAAAACAACAAAATTACTTAGTAACACTTTTTCTTCCAAAGATTCAGACCATTTATTCCAGCGATTCCCTAGCTACTCAATGACATAGTTTAAAAGCTAGACTCAAAGGCAAATAGTAAAAAAACTGTGATGAAATCGGAATAAGGCCAACTGGGAATCGAGTGTGACCTAAATTTGGTGGCAGCAATGAAAAATACGTGTCGTCTAATATATCGAGGCAAAAAATATCGCCATATTGCGGGATCCGATAAAGTTCGTTGGATGGTGGTTGGATGATAAAAAGAGTTCGTTAGTCGAGAAGAGTCAACATGGGGAGCAATTCTGTATGACACTGTGCCACTAGATTTGAAAAAAAAAAAAAAAAAAGACGGTAGTTGCATTGGTAGCAATTCGTAGTTTGCAAAAATAACAACTTAACTAATATAAGTCTATATCTGTCGTTCGTTTTATATCATAAGAGAACAGAAAGTGACACCGGATAATTTTAGTTAAGACTGTCCTCAGCGAATAGATTTTAAAACAGAGCTTGAGAAAATGTTCTTCTATTTAAAAGGAGACTGGTGAAACTGGTCTATGAGCCAACAACGATACTGTCGTTGTATTTTTGTAGGGATACCTCAAATACACATTTCGTGCCAAGTGGCATCATAATCGAACCATGCAGTTTCGAGAAAATTAAGACTTTATGCTATGATGTAACATTATGATTATGTATGGAACAGAACCAAATTTAAATTTAACGTAAGCGTTAGGCTATAGAATTGAGCCCCAACCCAGTAGTTTATTTTCAATGCGGATTTTTTAAATGACACTGACATTTGAGTTAAACTAAAAGCTGAACTAAGTGTTTGTTTATATCTACTATCCACCATAGGTAGGAATGACAAATAGCATAGTATGTAATGTATGCTCGAAACAGCGACAGCAGTAGCATCAAACGAAATAGGTAAGTATTAATTAGGTATGTAGCTGCTACAGTACCTATCTACCTAAGTATATAGAGGTACCTATAGGTTAGGTGACATCTAAACAATACAATACCCTGTTACTGTCTGCACGTCGTTAGTTAATTAGTAGAGAGACATTAGTTGCTCGTTTACGAAGCCTGTTAGTGAGATAATAATGTAGTTTATAAAGCAAGACAGTAAGAAATACGCCCGTCGTATAGATACTAGTATATCCTCAGTTTCTAGTTAGAGTATATCAGACGCATGACATGAAATTGTAGTGCAATAGGCTATTTTCCTACTAGTCAAATCAGCAACTTTTTATGAAATGTCAAAAACGCTTTTTTTGTATGAAAATTGTGAGTTATGACGTCACTGGCTTGTAAATATTGTTAATTATTGTGTATTAACTCGATTATTAAATCTAAATGTGCATATTTTTTAAATGGTGAATGAGATCCACAATATTTCAGCCATTAGTTTTAAGTATAAACGTTTTGAACTTTTTTAGCCACCCAGTCAACATGCCTATTGCATTGGTAAGAATGAAATCTTAATAAATATTAAATAATAGGTTTCAGTGTTTATGTGCTGCCACAGGAATCAAAAACATTACCATAAGATTAATGCCTAGACAGAGTACTAGAGACGCAATCGCTAGGTTTATCGTACATATTCTACAAATATCCTTAAATTCCAAACCAATTTTATTCAATCCTAAACAAAAAAACACAGAAAGAAAACCAAACGTCTAATTTTAGACTTCAGCATTGGCCTGCAAAAACTATAATTCGATTGAAGGTACCCTAGTAACTTATTAAAGTATGTTAACAAAAAAATCATTGCTCACATCGGCCGAGGACGTCAGGTTTTTTTTCCTAACAGTGTTACGGTCAAACGGCGATATAGGGCAATATTCATTACATCCACTTTCAAGATTACTTAAATTAAAATTGATGATCAAACACAACATTGCACTGGTTACTAAATTGTAGTATAGCTTTTTTGATTAACATACAATTAAATTGTTATTTTGAACGGGATTATAAAATAACCTGCTAGTTAAAATTAGTTAAAATAACAATCAAATTGTAGTGAACAACCGGGAAAATATTGACACTTATATTGATAACAAAGGTACTAAAATATATTCAGCCTTATGAAAATATCCTGAAAGTATGAACAAAGTATTTACGTTAATAAGTACATTGTTTTAAATAGAAATTTTATAGTTTTCATAACATTTCATACAGTCTGAACAATAAGAAGTGGATGTAGCTGTGAAAGTGATGATAATTTACACAAATAAAGTCATGCGCTTACGGGGTAGGCAGAACGTAAAATACCTAATGAGAGTAGTATTTTGGCACATAATGTCAAATATTTATAGCAATTTTAGATAATAGCGGGTTGAAAGATATCTTTAAAAATTCAAAGAGAACTTTAAGTAGGTTTCCTAAGACCTTAGAAAACACCACTAACTCATTTTGTAACCAATACCTACTGGTTTTATTTTAACAAAGTTGGTCTTGCAAAAAGAACAAGACGTTAATCGACAGGACGTGTTCTAAATTCAAATAGTTCGGAGCGTACCGGAGTTTCCGGAGCCACGGGACTAATTTAAATGCGGTTTTTTGGATAAATGTCGAAGTTTGCTCCCTGACTGCGACGTGCGGGACAGACAAACCGTCTATTCAAATTGTTGCATAATTATTAGTTGAGTACTATAGGCTCGTATTTATATTCAGCTCTCAAGAGTGTTAATATCGTAGATATTAAATAGTCGTTAAGCCATGTCAGAGGCCATTGCTAAGCACGTGGCGGCTTGAAAACTCTGCCAGCTGGGTTGGCCACTAACATAGCAAAAGCCTAATCTAGGATTGGATCTGGTTTTGGAGGACAGATGGCAGTCGCTCTGCGTAATAACCAGTCTCCTCGGTCAATCTCCTAGATTAGGTAGCCGGCCCCGTGAAATACGTGACAAAGGCTAAGAGAATGATGTTCATTATTTTACACACCTCTGCATTATTATATCAACATAATGTATCAAGGAACTTGCGTTTAAAGCAAGAAAATAATCCCAAGGGATTTAAAGTTGTATGGAAATCCTTAATAGCCCAAGGGTTATTATGTGATTTGAATTTGGAATGTCATGTGAACTACTAAGAAAATAATTTTCAGAAAAAAAAAATATGGCTGTGTATATTAAAACTGTTGCCACACTCGCCTTCTGCGCCTCCCGGCGAGTGTAAAAAGGCTGTATGACTAGTTATCTGTATGTGCTCTTTGCTTTGTATAAAAAAAAGAAACTAAAAAAAAGAAAACGCGGTTTGATTTTGCAAAAGTTTTTCTCTCATTGATTATTACTTCCATTTCGTAAATTGTCGAGTGAAATTAATATTTTGACTCCAGAAGACATTGTGACTAGTATTTTATCGTATTTTGTTATTTATGTTGAATATGTTAAATACGATCAATTCGTTTTTTGGAAAAATACGTAGGTAGTGGATTGTGAACGTGAAGTGTAGTTCAGTGAGTGTGAATTGACTTTCGGATCTGTTGCTTCTGGTATGTTTTCAATATTTATTTATGTATCAATATTACATGATTAGGTATATTTCTGAGCTTTATTATCTTACAGATGCCTGCCACCGTCTAAGTAATCTGTGCAGTAGGTGTGTAAAATATAGTATGCTCCTCGGGAATAAATGTGTCTTCGCCTTGGGCAGACTTGAATCCCTCGCTACATTCAGGATTCTTGTCATAATTCCCTCGCTTCGCTCAGGAATTAAAGATTTAATTCCCTCGCTGCGCTCGGGAATTAATCCTAGAATCCTTCATTCCGCTCAGGATTCAATATGCTGCCCGTGACGTTAGACACTGCTTTATTCCCTCGTTGCCTAATATACTATTATTTGCTCTTTACTTTGAAATACAGTAATAATAAAGACTTTTTCAAGAACTCCAAGCCAATCAAGTTCAAAGACAATTGGGTACTTGACTGGGTAGCTTAAAAAATTCAAAACGTTAATACTTAAAACTAATGGCTAAAAATATTGTGGATTTCATTCATCATTAAAAAAAAAATGCACATTTAGATTTTAATAATCGAATTAAAAGTATATAAGTTATTGATTTGATTAGTCAATATTTGCTAAAATGTGACGTCATAATTTACTATTTTCATACAAAAAAGCGTTTTTGACATTTCATAAAAAGTTGCTGATTTGACTAGTTGGAAAGTAGCCAATTCATATAGCGAGGCTGATGATGATGAAATATATCACAGTATCAGTGCGTTTTTTAAACAGAATTCAAATTACCTATACTTGATGCCGTATAGTCTCAACAATAACATGATTGTTGAGCAAAACCGAGTGTCAATGTTATACTTCGGATTTTACATAAAGTTCAATAATATTTTGAAGATTTTTCTCTTCATTCATATTTTAAATAGTCGTACTGTTTCAAACAGAAGATATATTATAGTAAAAAAATTATCGTAGTTTCAGGTGTTCAGAATTATTATTATTTAAATAGTAATCATACTTAGAAATGGTATTAGTATAACAATTTTACAGTGTCACATTTATTTTACACAAGACCTCATTTTTCATTAGGTACTGAAATAAATATACAGTTTCGAAGATTTTGTGATGCGTAACACGGTATATATTTTTTTGGTTACATACAATATTTTTTTTAATACAATATTTTTTGAGTTATTTAAAACAAATGATTTTTTGGACAGAGTTCGGTTTTCTGTCACAATATCCTTTGCCTATTACCTATGCTATGCATACGAAAAAAAAACTGACAATCAATCAAGTTGTCACTTCTTTTTTTTTGTTCTTGCCACTTGGCAAAGGGAAAAGTTACACACGGACGAACTTTGTGACTTACGACCTTTTAGAATAAATCATATTTCAAAAAATTATTTCTCTGGAAAGAAAGGATAATTCGACTAAGTTACAATGAAAAGTCTCTAAAATAGTGATAATCTATCCATAAATCAATTAAAAGTTTTATGTTATAAAAGTGAGTTGTCATGGATTTCACCGTGTCTAAAAAAAAATAGATGAGTACTTATTTCAAATACATCTATGTCAAACGTGATAATGGTGTTATACAAAAAATACAGACTTTTTTACCCGACTGCGCAACGCAAAGGAGGGTAATGTGTTTATCAGCATATCTATGTATGTATATGTTTGAACCTTGGCGCTCTAGAGACCAAACGCGTGGACCGATTTTAATGATTCATACGTCAATCGATTTTTCATAACCATTACATGCGAGTGTCACTGAAGATATGATTTTTGTTCAAAATTAAATATGGCGGCAATAGGACGCCACCCTGTAAAAAATTAAAAAAATTAAATCGGACATGGAACTCGACTTAAAGTGTACAAATGAGGTGTTGGTATGGTGACAGAAATAAGTTTCCTTGTTTCTATCTTTTTAAAAGTAAATTATATTTTTTAATTAATTACTTACGCAGTTGGGTTTTTTGATTTTTTTATTTAATTTCATTTAGTTTCCGGAAACCAGAGCACAGACATTTACAATCCTAGACACGCGTGGTGGACATGACAATGGCAACATGTGATATAACGACCAAAATCGAAAGTAAGAAACGTCCTGAATTTATAAATGTTTTTTTAAACACTTTTATTCTGTTATATCTACTTGACATTCATCATCACGAATATCTGTTCCTTATTTAACAGTTTATTGCACACATAAAGGACAAAAACATAAAAATAGTAGCTAAATAGAGGTACAGCTTATTTCCAAGTATATCTTTTAGTTGACTTAGTAGCGAGAGTGCATAAGTTTCCTCTTTTAATAAACAAATGGGTTTTTAAATTGCCGAATAAATATAACATAATAAATTTGCCTTTGAGATTGTTTGTGTTACAAACTTTATCAGAGACGGCGACGAACCGACGGATTAACGTGCCCTCCGAATCTCGGAATCTATCTTTATAGGCAAGATGAAACTAGGAAAAATCTCAATCATGCTAATATCAAATAACGACTACCTATCAACTTTGTACTCCCCTCCTTGGGAATAGAACCTACGATCTCCGAATGGACAGCCTAAAGTTCAGACCACTAGACCACGGAGGCAGCAAGGCAGTAGGTATTAATTGTAGGTACTATTTGTTAAAGTAAAACGTGGCAATTAGAAGGCGATGTCAGTGATCTGTGACACTCGAACAATAGTCCGTAGGTAACTGTATCGATTTCACTTGTCTTGCCTCCACTCAGCGACAGTCGACACAAGGTGCTCGCACTTCTAGCGAGGCTTTGTTGGATCAATCTGACTGCCTGCCTCCGTGGTCTAGTGGTCTGAGCCATGGGCTCTCGATCCGGAGGTCCTGGGTTCGATTCCCATGGGGGAACGCATAGTTGATATTTGTTAATTAATCACTTTGTGAGATTTTCTCCAGTTTGGTTAGGACATTGCAGGCTGAATTACCTGATTGTCCGAAAAGAAAAAGTATTCCGTGCTTCGGGGGGCACGTTAAGCCGTCGGTCCCGGTCGCTGTCTTTGATAGTGGTCGTTACTGAAACCATGTCAGTTGCCTATAGCTGTGCTACTAGGCGGTTTGAAAACTCTGACACCAGGGTTTATCGGGTCGTTGTTCGACTCGAAAATCCACTCGCTAAGAAGAAGATTGTAAAAAAAATATTTTCCCCATACTAAAACGGTCATTTAGTATGGCAGGAATTATTTTTTGATAATGAATGGAGTATAGTCTAGTCATCTATCAGAAAATGTTGTCCTCGTCAATCTTTTATATCCTGCAAAAACTTATCTCGCGACAGAGCCGAGCAAAAACCTAACTCGAAATTGTAGCAAAAACATAGCATCTTGTTGAGCTAGAAACGAACTAATTTATCATATTTAATCACATTATTTATTATTACTATTAGATGCTAAATCTTTGAATTTATTATTTTGTTTACTATTTTTAATTTCAAAAGAGCAAAATGAGCCTTGCAGTGCTTAACTGCGTAGTTATGATGGTATCGATACATACGCGCACAAAATCACAAAATCATGCCTAGAATGGTCACCTGTCATTGTCTATCCTGAAAGAACAGAAAGAAATAATTTTAACCAAGATTTAGTTAAGTCGTGCCCTTCACGAGTCGATAGCATTGGTAGCAATTCGTAGTTGCAAAAATCCCGACTTACATAATATAAGTCTAAATATACCTGTCATTTTCTATCACGCACGAGAGAACAAAAAGGACGGCAGTCATGATTGTCATGATTTAGTTAAGTCGTGCCTTCAAAGAATCGATAGCAGTCTACATTTTGGTTTTCTTTTGATGAATGAATGCAAACCACGTATAGGTAGCTTATATCACACATATTCATCTTGAACCCGATTTAGGTAAGTAGGTTTATTATTTTTGTCTGTGTTCATGGTGACATAGTTCTTTAATATTCAAACTATGTGCTTTGTCTACTTTGGAACTACGGTTAATATGGAGATATTATTTTGTTTAGTTTTATAATCTTGTAGAAGTAAACCTTTGGAACAGAGAATTTTATAAAATATCTTGGAAGATAAATGATAGATTATTTTACCTTGACATTAACCTTGAACATTGATATGCATTTTTATGCTAATCCCACTACACTATCACAATAATAGCCGCGAAAAACTAAATTGGAAAGCCAGAAACTCGTCCTACGTGTGTTTCGTTACGATTCCCGCGCAAAACTCCCCTTAGGAATGAAGAAAGAAAGTTGAAATTTCATTGAGTTTATTCTATCCCTACGTAACTTTTGAACCATAGTCATTTTCAACTTATGATTGCTTAGGAAGATTTGTCATTTTTCTTTTATTTATTCGTCTATTTATAGTATATCTATGACCTTCATTACGTAGGTACTGTCACATTGAGCACGTTGTCCGTCTAATTCTCACCTACCTAACCTTACCGTGACATCCATTTTAAAACAAACATCACCTCAAGTTCAATTTATAAGGATTTTTAACGCTAATACCTATACGGAGTACAGAGTCCCGCAAACTTATACGGGCTCAGTCATAGAACAGAAAAAAACGGCCAAGTGCGAGTCGGACTTGCGCACTAAGGGTTTCGCACCATCATTTTATAAAAATGGCAAAAAAAACATGTCTGCTGTCCGACTCACACTGACCAGTTTTTAGTATTTGTTGTTATAGCAGCGTCGCTACCGGTCGCTGTCTTTCAAAGTGGTTACACTATGGGTTGGACAAACCATGTCAGAGGTCTATTAGCTGTGCTATTAGGCTGTTCAAAATCTCTGGAACCAGGGTTCATCAGGTTTATCGACTCGAAACCTAGACGACAATACTATACACACACAGTCCATAGTCGCTGACGTCACGGAATGTCATCACGACCTTAAAGCGCATGGGCATTGCAAGGTCGCGTAGGTGATAATGAGTTGAGCTGTACGGTCAGCTAATACGTTGCCTAATACCTACTTATACTACGTTGCTTTAGGCCTGCCCTGCTGCATACACTTCCGAAAAAGCATTCAGAAGCACCGTTCAGAAGTATCTAAGGGTATAGATATCTCTTTGATTCGGAATATCGATCGCAGCAAAACCATAAAAAATCTATGAATCTGTCATATTGTCACACACGCATGGAATTATTCGGTACCTTTCCTACCTGACAGATCGGAATCGGAATTTGCGAACGGAATTAATCCGAATGTATGACCTGACCCGTCTTTGTCAATGATATATTTTGTGTCTAGCAGTGGGAAAATAGGTTAGTATGTAATGTATATGTACGGCCACGGATTAAAAAAAACTTGGTCCATAGAAAATTAATCTACTTACTTATTATAAATCTACTTAGTATAAGCTTTTCATCTCCTATTTAATTTTGAAACGAAAATAAAACAGATGAAATCAATCGCCTAATGATGTCGGTTAGAATATGATTAGAAGAAGACAAAACAGAAAATATACAAAGTTTATAATAAAATTGTGACCCTGTATAAATAATGGCTCTTATTAATATTTGAAATGATTATAAATTCATCAGATTTACTGCCGAATCGAGAGAAATGTTGAGCTTTATCGTCTCATATAAAATGTTAATTTCACATACCGAGAGCATTTCATTTGCATTACTTTATTAAATACTCCAGGTTAAATTAAGCAGATATTATTTTGCCGGCGAAAAACGGCTGTCCTCAACAGGAAACCGCCGAAATCCACCCTTGTGTTTAATTACAGCCGCATATAAACAAAATGCCTCATTGTTTTCAGGTTGGAGGGAAATCGTGGCGGCTAAAATCGACGTCGAGCAGTCGTTCCGCGGACGCCGTGCGGCGCGGACCTGTTACGCGCCATTCGAATCGATCAGAATAACACCGCGCCGCGAGTGACGTTCCAAATACAAATTTGAATTTTGTGTTTTTGTTCGTTTCCCGCCTGATTCTTTGTGGACAGTGCTTGGATTTTTCTCTGATTACGATAAAAAGGTTTGTACTATTTTTTTAAAATTTTATATAAACGGCCAGTGCTTTACTTGTTATATTTTTACGATGAACGATTGTTAGATAACAAATGGCTCTGCTTTCCAAGTAAAAGTCAAGGAAACTTAGACCAATTACTTACTTAGACCTTCTGATTTTCAATAAATGCGGTATGTTACGCTTTCTGACCCCTTTATTATATCTAAAGTCATTGTCTTTTATATACCACAAGATCATTTGTTTTAATAACTAGTAGACTTTATGTTGAAGGTTAAAACTGCAAGAACCAACACACTTAAATTAAATCGACGCATAAAATTTTACAACTTTAAACTAAAATCTTTGAAAATCCGATATAGAAATTAAAAATAAAACTTAGTTTAATTTTAATGATGTTATAGCAAATTATCGTTTAGCCAACCAAAATACTGATATTTAATTCCATTTATGAATTTCAGTTTTTTTTTTTTTTTAATAGATGAATCTTTATTTGGTGTTAAAGAAAAAGTTTTAGTTTAGTTTAAATTTATTTTAGAGAAATAACACAAATAATCCCATTTTTATCGTTTTATCTAAAAGACAAAGGGACTCAACTCTATACAGCCCAGTGAATAGTTATTCCATGAATACTAAGAATTTTCCTGTAAGCAATATTTTTTTCTGACGGAACATGCAACAGTTGACTGCATTTTTTTTTCACTTCCCGCAGCGCAGTTAATCAAATAAGTACTTGCCCGGTTGTTACGTTGTTTTGTAACACGGAAGTTGCTTGGTTTTTCTTTAAATTCTTGGGCTTTTCTTGCTTTCTAAGCGTATTTTACAACTTACGTCATGATGAAGAATTAACGCAAGTACCAGCGACTGTGTCGATCTTTTTTAAGAAATGAAAATTACTGACGATGAAAATTGTGCCCTTGTTAAAATAAAATGTCGTAGGTAAACATATGTTTATAAATCAAATTAATTTTTTCAAGTGGTATTATTACAATGGAAAATCAGCTGATAAATTGTGCTACTTGGACGTACCAAATACTACTATACTAATTTGAGGGGAGACCATAATTTTATGGTAAAAAGGTATAATCTGGTGGGAACACAAAAAATACCTTAAGTTTTTTTTTAAATGTGATGGTGATTCTTTTAAATGAGCTCACTCCATCATCAATTCTGTATTTTTCACCTTTGACCCAGACTAAGCAGAGTGAATTTTATAAAGACCTCATGTTTTTTTAACATTTTAATAAATTTAAATTTTACTCCTACGTCACATTAAATTTTTAGTATTCTTTCGAGTATTCTCTCAGAATACGGCCGTGGTAAAGTTTTGCGTCCCAAATTATTTATTTAGGGCGGAATATGTAACAATCTGCGGCTTAAGGGTTTAACATTTTGAGCAAATTTTGTTGAAATGTTGAAATATAAACGCGTAGGTAAAGTCGAGCATTTTTGCAAAATTGAAAATCCACGGTCCACCGAGTGGAGCTTATTCTCGTGATTTCCCAACGGTTTAGCTGAATTCACTACAAATGTTGCAAGTTTTTACAATTTTATTTTTTATTTTTTCGTTGTACTTACTTTGGCGAAGAGGTACACCGAAAAAGATGGCGTGACGATCGACGCCTATCAGAAAGACTGGACTGAGGTTGCATTGGACTGTGACAAATGGAAGACCGCGGGGGAGGCCTTTGCCCAGCAGTGGGATCTTACGGGCTAGTTATAATAATATATAATATAACTAACTTTGAGCTTGGTTTTAATTTTTACGAAGGAAATATGTTTGTGCCAATAATAATAAAATATTGAAGACATTTTCAAAACATATCCTTTTGAATTTCGAACGTACTTTGAATGATTGGATCCTATTTGAAATAAAATTACGTTAAATTAATAAGTTTTCTACTTTAAGAATGACAAATAGGTAACTCTATTATAACATTATTGTATTTTGGAACTGAATTAATTAATTTTGTTAGTATTTTAAATTTCGTAGCTGATAGACAGACAGATGGACAAAGTCTCACGGGCACTTAAAAACTTTTCTGTACATTTCTTTTCTAAAACTCTTTTAGTTGTGACCTTATTTCGGAAAAATCTTTTTGTTAATAATACGTTAATTATCTTTTTATACTTTAATAAATTAAATTAAATACCAGAAATAATTAGATTATTATTCTGAACGGGATTATAACCAGCATTATATTTAACCATGACCATGGGGCATGAAACTGCTCTGAAATATCGAGGTAACAATAAATATTATCGTGGTTATAATCTCGTTCAAAATAATAATCTAATTGTAATGAACAACCGCAAAAATCGCAAAACTTATATGCCAGGAATAATTTAAAATCAGTTACTGTATTAACTGCAATCGACACAAATATCTTAAAATTACGTAATCTGAATATCTTTATAGACGTAAAAAATATATCATTATATTACGTGTTTGAGGAGCAATAGAAATCACGCTATTGTTTACCAGCAACAAACAAGACAAAAATGAGTTTACAAACAGACAGGCAGTTTTACTTGGTGTTTATATAGATCGATATTATGAATAGTCTATTGTACGAGTGATTTCTTTAGCGATGAAATTTGGAATGTTTATAAAATATTCGTTGGTTGATAGAACTGTATAGGCTCCTTTTTGATGAATGTAAAAACCTAGTAATGAATCTAAGAATTTCGTAAAAACCTAATAATGAATCTAAAAATTTCGTGATGGTAAACATTGTTTCCGTGCTGAAAAATAAAACATAGAATATGCCAGTTGCTTCTCTTAACATACCTTCTGTTAAAGCCATGAATTGTACCCGTAAATTTAACTTCATTACCATTCCAATTAGATTTGATGTATAAATGGAAAAAAGGGTTATTAAGAGCATTGGCATTGTCATTGGCAGGAGTTGGCATTGTCGTGTATTATGACAAAACTCCTTAAATAAAGATTTAAAAAAAAAAAAGATTTGATGTATGTGGATTTTTGATACTTAAGAATGAATATGGTATGAAAACAGCTTACTCAACGCAAAGAATCGTAAATATATTAAAATATCATTAAAAAATAAAAAAAAAAACATAAAAATTTAACATCTATACCTCCAAAAGTTCAAGATTGAGATTCTGTACAGTCGAAAACAAAAAACACTAGTTTATCATTCTTCGATATAAAATAATGTGGTTTTTGATCTTTACAAAAAATAAAGTTCGTGATAGAAGTGACAAAATAAAAGAACTGTTAAGAGCGAGCGAGTAAGGTGAGTTTTAATATATTTAATGTAAAGCGTAAGTAGTTAAATTGCATAAAACAATGAATTTCGTTGCAGTCTTTTCAAAACATAAATTCTGTTTATTTCGACGACACATTATTCAATTCAATAAATTCGACGCTACTGCATAACACCTTTCTTTGACATTATGAATGAACGTTTTTAAAAACAGTTAAAGAATGAAATGCTAATCTTCCTTACAATGACTGGAGATTGAATGGGTCAAATACTTAAATAAAAGAGAACATGCGTAACTTATAATAATATTTCAAGTAGAAAATGAATAGATTAATTGAATAATAAAACATTACATGTACTTTATTCCAGCTGTGAGTTAGGAATAATAATTTGAAAATGGAGAAGAATATATTATGCAAACTTCAAACCACAGACTCTAAATTTATTCTAGTGACAATAACCGCGAAAGTTTTATTCATAAAACTCCAACTTTATTTAATTTTGTAACTGACGGTACCCTAAAATGGCTCATAGAAAATTCTCGTTCCGCAAAAAGTGTATTATTTTCCTTGGGTTTTGCAAAACGACCTTCTGACTGAGTGCAGCACAAAAAACCTCGTCTTAGACTTTTTTGCTAACCGTACGCAAATGTTACCTAGACAGACGTACCTGTATATTATAGTACGCTATACAACGTGTAACATAAAATATATATACATTGTGAAATGTGTGAATCTACCCATGAAACTGAACAACTTTCCCTAAGGAACATAGGTCAAAAAAAAATTATATTCCCATACTAAATGCGCTATCAGCTAATGCATTTTGTATGGAAGGTCAAAATTCTATTTCGTTTTTCGACCTATGTTCCTTAGGGAAAGTTGTTCAGTTTCATGGGTAGATTCACACCTTTCTCGATGCATATACCCTTTCTGTTACACCCTGTATAGGATTCGGGTCTGAAAATTTTGTATTATAGAAAAAAACCTAGTGTCATAATAATGTAATTTGATATTCTCTTCAAATTAATAATTTCATTAAATATTTTCTTATAATACTTACCGTGAAAACTAATATTACTTGCATAGAATCAAATAATAATTATTTTAAAATGAAACGTTATGAGTGCATTAAAATTTTATCCCACCAAAAACATAAATGTAAAAATAGAAGCCAAGTTCTTGATAGTTTGGTGCATGGTATGCACAAAAAAGTTGTGATATCAAAAAAGCGGGCCAAGTCAAGGGTTTATTAAAGTAATTCTAAGCTCTTCAATAAGGTATCATTTCATGGAACTTGGCCGTTGTAGAGTGGTGTTGTAGGTGACAGTTTGTATTATTCTCTACAACGGCCAAGTCAATTGAAATGATACCTTATTGAAGAGCTTAGAATTACTTTAATAAACCCTTGACTTGGCCCGCTTTTTTGATATCACAACTTTTTTGTGCATACCATGCACCAAACTATCAAGAACTTGGCTTCTATTTTTACATTTATGTTTTTGGTGGGATATCATTACTTTTTGTAGGTAAATAAAATTGTACTTAATTTTAATTTACCGTTATTCGTATAATGTGAAACTCTTCTGGAAGTCGTATTATTTTTTTCAATAACGGTGACATTAAATGCAAATAATTTTACCATACCTGTTAAATGACATCCCACTTAATTATAGTGAATGGAAAAAATTGTGTCTAGATTCTCCAACAGCCTTTAATTCGGAAACCCCTCCATACGTAGTCGAAACAAGCATGCAGGCTCTATATACCTACTCTTCTACCGAGTCGTAAGGGTCGCCGTTTCGGGCGCAAGTATACAAACTTAAATCTTCCCACTTACTAATTACATGGTCTACAATTTTCCTACGCAAATCACTAGCTTTTTGTTTATCCGTACATCAAAATACTGAAAATGCCAAAGAATGGAACAGACAGCTTCCATCGCCAGGCATTTTAATTATTTTATGTAATATGAACGCGTCACCCACCAACAATTCAATTTTTAGACACGTCATCTTTCTAACCCCTTTTTATTTCTTATCCTCACAATAACTTTATTTGTTTCAGTTTTTAATAAAAGTAGCTAACTAAATCAAATTCGATTTCTTTAACTCAAACAAACCTATCCAATAGACACAACACAAGGACAAGACAAACAAATCCCGGACCGAATAGAATAGACACGAATTTCAATTAAACGAAACAACGACAAGAACAAGACAATTTTACAGTAGACTTACAATTTGTTGGACGATTTTCCATTGAAAACGGTACTTGAAGTGATTTTCTCACCATTGCCGAAATCACAACGATAGCGAGTTTTAAAAACCTACTAGCGCCATCTAGCGGTTTTAAAAGGAACTATTGTTGGTAAAGAAAATAGAAATGTATGGGAGGGGGTTCAAAGAAATGTTTTTTTTTATTTTTTCGATTTTTTCCATACTTATATCATTATAATCTGTCATCATACAAAATTTGAACTTTGTAGGTCATCTGGAAGTGGGTTAGGTTTTTGATCTATATGTCAGTCAGTCAGTCAGTCAGTCAATCATAAAAATGACGATATTTTGACCTCAATATCTATCTAACCGTTTAAGCTATGCTTATGAAATTTAAGTTACTTGTTTATATTGGGGGTCTCATTATATAAACCCAATTTGGTGTGTATATGTTTCATAGTTTTTGAGTTATGAAGGGGTAAAAAGTGGCTCCAAATGGTTCCTGTAAATATACACACGGTGCTGCCCTCCAGTTCTCGGCTTGAACTTGGCTGGACTCGCTGCCGCGTGTCTAAATCAAGCATTTTACCGAATAAAATAGCGGCTTTAATACTTATAATAACAACAAAAAAGTATTGATAACATATTTTAACTGCTGTTAAGAGGATGTAGCTGCATCCAATAGTCGACTATGATAATGAAATGATAAACAAATTGGTTTTTAACGTTATTTATTATCTGTGGTTAAAGATAGCGTAATATGCTACCATAATATGACGACAGTTAAATGACCCTCGTTAACAAGTCGCTTAGATAGTTTTTGTACATACATACATACATACATAAAATCACGCCTTTATCCCTAATGGGGTAGGCAGAGCAAAAACGATCTAAACATAGGTCGTCTCGCCACGTCTGACAGACAAGTTTTGAGGGTTAATACAGATGATGATTATGTATATTACCATAGTGACAGGTTGTCAGCCCATCGCCTAAATTGCAATACACTGAAACCCTCGATTCCCTTAGCTGATTTTTACAGCATGCCCGGGAGGAGATGCAGCTGGCACATTCTATGTTTTTCTATCACTCCCAGTCCAGCATAAGTGGATAGTTTTTCTGTTTGGGCAATTTATAATATAACATAAATAAAACAAAAATGACAAAACCTAACTTAAAAAAAAATATCCCAAAGAATTTCCTGCCGAGAGTTGCAAATGAAACTGGACAACTTTGTCAAAGAAATTCTTTCGGAAAATGTAAAATGGTTTCGCCATATTTTTTTTCTTTATTATTATTTATTTCCATTTTTCTCCAAATCTCTCCATTTGAGAGAGGCCTTTGCCCTGCAGTGGGCCAACACAGGCTCATAAATAAATAATAATAATAAATAATTATTTATTTGCATATACTACAAAAACATATCTTATTGCTAGGTAAAAGACACCATTAAACCCTGATTGGATTTGTCTTGATGCCATTCATTCCGCGAAACATTCTTGCAAAATTGGTATGAGTATAAAAGTTATGATACTATTTGTATTATCCAACCAAATTAAAATTGTCTGATCGAGGTTTTAATGTTGTATGGGGAGGTCGCATTGTTTTTCTAATTTGTAAAAAATTTTCCGAGTAAAAGTTAGAACTTTAGTACTGAAAATGGGAAGCTGTCATTTACACCCGGTATAATGGCTTTTGCTCTGCCTACCCCATTAGGGATACAGGCGTGATTTTATGTATGTGTCAGCGTTAAATTGTAACAACTGTTAGTTTACAAACTTACTAGTCAGTTTATAAACTATCGGTAGGTTAGGTTAGGTTAGATTATAAATTTCCTAAGATAAATTATAATATAACGTCTTTGACTAAATCCCTGCGATATATGTATGTATGTATAATGGCTCCACTACCCCAAAAAACAGAAGTGAGTGTATAATGATTTTCTATTTTTTTTTTAATTCAGGGTCTGGCAATGACACTCACAGTTCGCAGCATTGATTGTTTTCAATTATGGGAAAATATAAATGACTATTACAGATTTCTTTGTACCGTCATCAGATCAAGAAATCAGTTAGATAGAGCGTTACGAACTCACAAAGTGATTCAAAACCAAGTTTTTACACTGACACTAATACACACATAATAAATGAACATCAAAACTGTAAAAATGACAAAAAATGTTTTGAATATAGGTAGGTAGGTAGTATTTGTTTAATATTATTTAAATAATATTCTGAAAAATTAATTAGTTTTGTTGAGTAGGTTTCAGATAATTTATCTTTATTATTCAATTAATACCACAAAACTTACTTTATCTTCTTCTTTTTCTCATCTAGTGGGTTTTTCAGTCGACGAACGACATTATTAACATCTTTTAGACCTCTGACATGATTTGTACCTATAACGAACACTATCAAATACAGCTACCGGGACCGACGGCTTGCGTGCTCTCCGAAACACGGAATATTTTTTTACAGATGATCAAGTGATACAGCCTATATTATTGCCCTACCAACCAAACTGGAAAACTAGAAATGTATAGTGATAAATAAATATCAACTCTGTGTTTCCCCTGTGCTAAACGAACCCACGACCCCGGGATCGGGAGAGCTCTGACCAGTAGACCACGGAGGCTTCAGTAAATCGCCCTGTTTTGTTCTGTCTACCTTACTCCTAAGTCTGAGGTATCGTTTCACATTGTATTCTATATCAGCTGGTTATAAGTTAACTCTCGCCTGTGATTTTCTTTGATTGCTGGTTTCAGTTCCGGTATAGTCGTTTTTTTATGTAGTAAGAAGAAGAAAAAAAAAGTTTTTTTTTCCAAGCTGTAGGTACCTACATTGATTTAACCAAGTTTTGTAATTGAGCTCATAAATATTCTCCTTCTTCAAGCGTTTGGGTTTCGAGTCGATTGACCCGATGAACCCTGCAGCTAATAGGCCTCTGACATGGTTTGTGTAACGACCACTATCAAAAACAGCGACCGTGACCGACGGCTTAACGTACCCTCCGTACAGTAAGTGACAAATTGTCAAAAATTGTGCCCCCCCCCCCCCCCCTGGGAATCGAACCCTCCTCGAAATCCCATGGCTTAGACTACGGAGGCAGTAAACTAACCAAATAACAAGACAATTTAACTAAAGATTTGTCGTGTGTCGAAGAAATAACACCTACACTGCAGCTGGAGAAATAATAACGAGAGAACAATACTGTCTGTCGCTGACGAACACATCTGACAAGCTGAAGTTGCAGTCCGACGGATTTGGTACGATGATTCTGCTTAAGGTTGATTTTAGGACAGATCTGATATCATGCCAAATATAGGATTTTCTTTAAGACATAGAATAAATTAAATAAGTAGGTATTAGTATTAAATGTCTGAATATGATTAATATAAATTTTGAATAAATATAACATTTCAAATATCTTATTTAATACTGTACATACATAACATTGTTTTTTTAACCAATATGTCTACGTCAATTGGCATAAGTTTGACGTTTATGAGAAAACTTACATCTTTAATGTAGGAACTAGGTTGAGAAAACTATAATACTATTAAAATAGTTTCCAGCTGTGTAGGTAGGGTTTAGGGGTGATCTTATTTTTATTTCTTATGGTTCTGCAGTTATAATATGGTCAAGGGTGATGATTAACATAACAGCAATAACAGCAAAGTTACTGGCACATGAGACAGGTTTTATTTTGTGCTGCTCGCATACCATCAAGCAAACCGTTTACAAAAACTTTTCCTCAAGGCTCAGCAGTGAAGCCTCTATTTTTCAATGGTTTTTACTAAACAGAGTGGACCAAATCTCCCCGTCTGCAAATCCCTTAAGAATATCTCGCAGATGCAACAGAGTGCATATCTCATTAACCCAAATGGAGGTTCTTTGTGCCTCTCGTCTCCATATTTATTATACCTACCAGTTATGTGCTCAGCAAGTTATTCTATGACCTAGATGGCTGGGAATCGTTAGCGCTTAGATATAGTTGACAATGTAAAGGGTTAATTATTTCAAACATGTTTTTAATACATTTTTAATTACTTTTTAATTTGAGCATAAAGCGATAAAAAATACAATGCTTTGCTTCTTTTCCCGGGCATACTGTTGTAAAGCACCCTAGTAGGTATAGGGTTTAAAGTGTATTGCTCGTATTCATTATATCACAATTATTTATTTATTACTTATTTATTCACTACTAATATCACTATTAGGTACACCATTAAATAAAAGTATTATTATTATTATTGTAGGTACTACACCAATATACCCATAACAGTGTTTATAATAAAAAAAAGTCAGGCCATGTTCTTTAAATAGGCACTAAAAATATTTTAAAAACTGAGACGTTAAACATACTTTTATTAAGGTTATCGACACAGAAAATGATTACAAAAAAAACTCTTAGGCCGGTATTTATAATCAGCACTTGAGACTGACAGCGAGTTTGAGTTCGTATCAGAAATGTCATTTCAGTATATAATGGCCTGTCAAATCCATACTTAATATTGCTCTCAATTTTGAGATCGCTTTAAAAATACGAGCCTTAGGTCTTGAACCACCCATGACCTAGCCAATGTTAAGGTTATCCTAGACTTGACTTTTGTTGTCTGTTAATATTACGAAATTAGCGCGAAACTAAAGTGCATCTTATCTTTGTAGTAAAAAAGTAACCTTTAAGGAGGGAAGTACTCTAAATCGGGCTAAACACGGTCCGGCATTTGACTTTGTTAGTATAGTTAATAGTTGAATTTTCAATAAATCTATATATAGTTAGCTTCTCTGAAATATGGAGAACAACTAGATTCATAGATATAATCTAAAAATACTATGATTACACCAGGAAATCATCAGAAATATCATGAAAATCTGGCGTCTCAATGCCGAATTTGAACAACTGTGACATTTCTATGAGCTTAGAAACAGCAAATGTTATATCGAAATCACCGTATAATTATGAAGAACATCATAATCAACTCTGTTATTCAATACTTTTTGTATACATTGAGATATATGCAAAAATATATGAAATCGGCTTGAAACAGCCCCATGCTAGAAAAGGACAGAGCGCGCATTCTGTCATTGGTTTGAAAGGGACAGTTGCCGCGAGCACATAGACCCTTAATTATTAAAAAATATCTTAAATTATAATTGTGATAGTTACCTTGTCTGTCTGTTTGTTACCTTATCACGTCTCAATGGATAAAATAATTTGGATAATATTCAATAGGACGATAGATGTTTTTTTTTTTTTTTTTGAGACAGACATACCTAGGCTAAATTTTACCTCGGGAAAATATGACATACGGAAATAAAATACGAAGAAATCGGTAAGGGTGAAATTTGATTAAATATTGTAGATATCTATCTATGGCCTATATTAACATTTTACTCCAGGGGAAATGAAATACCTCATTTCCACGGGAAAACCACACGGCGGAAAGCTAGCAATAAATACTTAAATATTTTTGTTTAAATATTGTTAGTATAGGCACTAGACAGACATTGTCAAGGTTGCAATTAATTAATAACTAACAAATATTTAGTACTAAAGTATACCTGTATCATTATTATATCTATATTTGAACTTAAAAATAATGATCCATATAATGATAACAATCCTATATATTTAGAATATCAACAACTATAATAAGTGCACTGTAATTGCTTATCATTGAACCACCGGATACGATTATTATAATAATAAATAATAATAGTTATTTTCACGGTCAGCCTTGACCAAATGGACAGTTCACGGTCTAGCTTGTCGATGATTTTGACTGCTACATTACGAAATTGTAGCAAAAAAGCTGGGCTTTAAATGTTGGCCTAGGCTGAACTGAACAAAGTTTATCTGATTATTTTAACTTTTGATCGAGAAATCGTGAGTTTAATTCAATAGGTACAATATTAGGGTCAGTTCATACCGATACCGGGAAGCGACGAGACGCGACGCAGCGCTGCTTTAAGATGCATCTCTTTGTACCTCGAAGTGACGGGCTGCTCCGCGAGGCACCTTGTAAAATTATCGAGTTCTGTCTGAAATGAAATGTAATCTGTTTTATTACGACGTTTCGACTCGATCCGCGACCACGGCTCGTACAACCGTGTCGAAGCGTCGGGTTAAAAAGATAAATTATAGTAGTGCTATTCTGACCTAGCACCATAATATGAGACTAAACCTTTACGTTCAGTTTCATCCCATATAATAATGAAGATTACTTCTAGGTAGGATTAAACCAAACCTAAGATTAACTTTGAAGTATCATTGAGGGAACCTTCTAAATACCTTTAATATGAAGATCCTGGCTATAAACCCGACCAATAACCCTATTAATACGACCATATCTAACGGCCTGGCCAAGTGGCCACGCGAGAATAATCCTTAGAGTCTCCGTGGTCTAGTAGTTATTAGGAGGTCTTGTGTTCGATTCTTACCAGGGGAACACAAAAATCGTCTGTTAATTGATCACTTTGTGAGTTTTTCCAAAGTTTGGTTAGTACAATGCAGACTGGATCATCTGATGGTCTGTAAAAAAGATTTCATGCTTTAAGCCGTGAGTCCTGCGGTTGCTGTCTTTGATAGAGGTACACATACCATGTTACACATAATCATGTCAGAGGCATATTAGCTGTTAATACTAACTTAATTAGCCGTATAGAAATTCTGACACCAGGGTTCATCGGGTCGTTCGCCGACTCGGAAAACCTACTCTACTTATAAGCAGAAGACGAAGTCGGGAATATCGCTGTAGCGAAATATTATGGCAAAAAGTATTCCCGGCTCGCTTTCGCAATCAGTGCCCCCGTGACTAGGCCTTAACAACCCTTAAAATCCTTATAAGTAGCGTAATCCTTGAGTGGCAGCCCTAACAATCTCTAATCCTAACTATTTCGGGGGCAATCAATGTAATTCCATAGTCTATTTGTGCTTGTTATTATTGGCAAATGTTTGATTTAGTATGGAGGTAAATAATAACTAATTATTGGCATTACTAATTATCAAATCTAGATCATATAGGTCATGTTGTAGGTTTAGGAGTATTTCCTTGAGGCCAGTTGGCCGAGTGATGACGGATGGGAAAAGGGTAATTACCCGCCTGGTCGGGTGTTGTGACCAGGGGACCGGAGTCCGACTGGATGAATTCGGAAGTTGTATATATGCAGATCGCCGTGCAAACTTCGATACCGCGTTTCAGGACTGTTGATTCTTGATGTGGCGCCATCTATGTGCGCTACAGTACTCCCCCTTTTTGGGACAGGCGGACGATACCGTAGACGCTTTTCAGCCGTTGAGTCGTACATCTTGTTGCTTGCTGCACCCAGTGAGTCGGGCGACTTGTTTGCTGCACCCAGTGAGTCGGGCGACTTGTTGCTGCACCCAGTGAGTCGGGCGACTTGTTGCTGCACCCAGTGAGTCGGGCGACTTGTTGCTGCATCCAGTGAGTCGGACGTCTTTGTTGCTGTAACGATGAGGCTGGAGGCGCTGAGATAGTTAAGTCCAAGTTGCATGTTGCATGTTGGCGGTGATGTCCAGTGGTGTTGGTGAGGTCCATGGTTAGATCTTCCATCACGTCCTTGTGCGATCACGTCGGGGTCACCAATTTAGGAGTATTTCCTTGAGGCCAGTTGGCCGAGTGATGACGGATGGGAAAAGGGTAATTACCCGCCTGGTCGGGTGTTGTGACCAGGGGACCGGAGTCCGACTGGATGAATTCGGAAGTTGTATATATGCAGATCGCCGTGCAAACTTCGATACCGCGTTTCAGGACTGTTGATTCTTGATGTGGCGCCATCTATGTGCGCTACATAGGTATGAAGTAAATTAAATATACCTTTGGGCAGTGGTCTTCAACCCATGGCCTGCGGAAGCTTAATTTAGATCAATTAAACTTTCAATACAATGGTCATAAATATTTCTCTTTTTAGGGTGGGAGTAAGTAAGTAAGTAAGTAATAGTATATTAGGCAACGAGGGAATAAAGCAGTGTCTAACGTCACGGGCAGCATATTGAATCCTGAGCGGAATGAAGGATTCTAGGATTAATTCCCGAGCGCAGCGAGGGAATTAAATCTTTAATTCCTGAGCGAAGCGAGGGAATTATGACAAGAATCCTGAATGTAGCGAGGGATTCAAGTCTGCCCAAGGCGAAGACACATTTATTCCCGAGGAGCATACTATATTTTACACACCTACTGCACAGATTACTTAGACGGTGGCAGGCGTCTGTAAGATAATAAAGCTCAGAAATATACCTAATCATGTAATATTGATACATAAATAAATATTGAAAACATACCAGAAGCAACAGATCCGAAAGTCAATTCACACTCACTGAACTACACTTCACGTTCACAATCCACTACCTACGTATTTTTCCAAAAAACGAATTGATCGTATTTAACATATTCAACATAAATAACAAAATACGATAAAATACTAGTCACAATGTCTTCTGGAGTCAAAATATTAATTTCACTCGACAATTTACGAAATGGAAGTAATAATCAATGAGAGAAAAACTTTTGCAAAATCAAACCGCGTTTTCTTTTTTTTAGTTTCTTTTTTTTATACAAAGCAAAGAGCACATACAGATAACTAGTCATACAGCCTTTTTACACTCGCCGGGAGGCGCAGAAGGCGAGTGTGGCAACAGTTTTAATACACACACAGCCATATTTTTTTTTTCTGAAAATTATTTTCTTAGTAGTTCACATGACATTCCAAATTCAAATCACATAATAACCCTTGGGCTATTAAGGATTTCCATACAACTTTAAATCCCTTGGGATTATTTTCTTGCTTTAAACGCAAGTTCCTTGATACATTATGTTGATATAATAATGCAGAGGTGTGTAAAAACACTTTATTGTACACAAAACACAAAAAATACAAAAATAATCTTAAATTAATGTGCACAAAGGCGGTCTTATCGCTGGGAGTCTTGTCTTATTTCTGACGAAATGCCAACAGGTCCCTAATTTTATGAAACGTAAGTTGCAATAGTTGGCGGTAAAACCTAAGCCTAATAAAACCCTTATTAAAAATCAGCTCCTAACCCCAACAAAGATAAGACTAAATTGAGTTCATATACAAAATTACGTTTTAGTTAAAAACTACATACATACATACATACACACATCACGCCTTTATCCCTAGAGGGGTAGGCAGAGCAAAAACGACCTAAACAAAAGTTGTTCCGCCACGACTGACAAGGTTTGAGGGTTATTACAGATGATAATATATATTGCTATAGTGACAGGTTGTCAGCCCATCGTCTATAGATTGCAATACACTTAAACCCTCGAATCCCTTAGCTGGTTTTTACAGCATGCCCGGGAGGAGATGCAGCTGGCACATTCTATGTTTTTCTATCGCTCCCAGTCCAGTTGAAAACTACCTCTTCTTAAATGCATTATTTTAGATTTCATTTTGGTTCTTAAATACTTTCCTATTAACATGATTAGCTAAATTAGGTTTCATTCTTACGATGGATTTACTGATACGGTTAGTTATGATATGATTTAGGTAAGTAAGAGGGCAATCCTAAATTTGCAGTAATAATGTTATGAAACTTGTATTTACCTAAGTCGGTTAGAGTCGGCTTCATTAACTGGGTCAGGAATAATGGATGGATTAACAATATTTGATATGATTTGATTTGAACTTGTACCAAAGTTATATTTATTAATATAGTTATTTAAGAAACGAAGTGTTACGTTCACTAGGAACGCTGCTGGCCATTCCCTGAATTTGTCACGCAGTACCTAGAAATGTTATGTAATATAGCATATCATTACTCGGAATATGTATCTATCTGTCACATATTCTGCGTATGTAGAGTTATAAACAAATAACATATTCTTAAAGTCGTAGTCGTTATGAAAATAACAGAAAAACATTGGGCACACCATACAAAACGTCAAACCGAACATGTTAGTTGAATAGTTTTTCATGCCCTTTATGTTTTTAGTTTTGACAGCCCTGGCCCAATCAAACAACCTTACCAAATTCAGAAGCCAATCATGACAATGAAGAGACGAGCTATTCACCCCGTATTTGCCTTGGTCGGGTAATATTTACTCGTGTTCTGCTACGGGAATATAAAGGGGGTCGATATAACTTCCGGCCTCTGTTTGATTGACTTTCTTGTGTTAATTTGTACAGTTTCGTATTGATAAGGCTATCGGATACAATTATGATTGATATTTAGGTTATTGATTCTAGCAGCGGTAAAGAAATCCAATAGAAGTAAGTCCCTTTTCATTTCACGGCTTTATCCCTAATGGGGAAGGCAGAGTGTCAACGACTTAAAAAAAGACGAAATGTTCTGCCGCGTTTAATTAATTTTAGATAGATTTGTATATTGCTGAAGTGATGTCAGCCCATCGCCTAAATAAAAAAAAAAAAAAACTAAATCTTTTTGCTAATTTTTACAGTATTTCCGGGAGGAGAAACAGCTGGTGCAATCTTTGTTATTTTAACGCTCTTAGTCCAGAATGAAATAAATAAATAATTAACTATTAGCCTAACAGCCTGTATAATTAAGATTGATATCACCTTTTAACTCCTGCGGTTCTTTTGATAGAATTTCTTGTGTTAATTTGTAAAGTTCTGTTATTGATTTATACGGTAGCTGAGAGTTCTCTATTGATCAGGCTCTTGGAACCAGTATTGTGTCTATTGGTTCGTCTTTGATTACTTACTTCTAAAAACTAAATGTGCCTATGTAGGGCTATTTCAGGCTCGTATTTATAAAGAGATCTCAAGATTGAGAGCAATATTAAGTATTCATTTGACAGCTCGTTTTGTACTGCAATGACATTTCTGATACAAACTCAAACTCGCTGTCACACTTGAGAGCTGATTATAAATACGGGCCTTAAAGTCGCGAAAGTTGTTGTCCTGACAACTAAACTGATCAACTTTCTCACTTTTATTTTATTTTTTGAGACGAAAAGATCATTTTAGCGTACAGCATCATTTAGTCGTCTTCGTCTATTAGGTACAACATTCATGCTGGACTGGGAGCAATAGAAAAACGTAGAATGTTCCAGCTACCCTTCCTCCCGGGCGTGCTGTAAAAGTGAGCAAAAGGGATTCGAGGGTTACAGTGTATTGTTCAGGCGATGGGCTGACAACCTTTCACTACATCCGATATACATTACAATCTAAAATTGTCCTCAATTTTTGTCAGACGTGGCCAAGGCGCCTTTTACGTTGCGTTTTACGCTCTGCTTACTCCGCAGGGGATAGAGACGTGACTTTATCTATATATTACAACATACGTATATAAAGGGTGATGCTATTCTGACCCAACACCATAACATGAAAATCATTAATTCGTCCAAATACATTATCCTCTACCAGGCTCAAAGGATACCAATACCAAACTCGCCGCAATATCTTTACGAAACTATTACGCGACCAAACCGTGTGCTCCTGCGCAACCTGTAATTGTTCTAACCTTGGGTGCTACGCTTTGCGGCCGGTTAATAGCGATAATGACGCCTTGCGACATGTATGGGTAACGAGGAGGGTTTTCTAGTAGAGGTATTTTAAAAAAGAAGAAATTGAAAAAACAGGATTTTCCTTTGGAAAAATTGTTAAGCTTCATGGGTAGGTATAATAAGTTTATACCCTATTTGGTATAATCATAATATTAAACGTAATTTTTAGCTGTGTAATATTGAGGCGTTACATGATTTCTGTTTGATTTCCTTTTCTAGAGTTAGCGTAGTCATAGTCTAACCTTGTAAGTATCTAGATTTTGTAAGTTATTTCGTAATAGAAGCCATATTATAAGAACTTATGGACTAAAACCTTGCTGACCGACCAAATATCAGCGCTAACTACTAGAAAATAAAGTCGAAAGATGTTTTACTGATTACTCGTTGACCTAAAATTATTTCGCATAATATTATTAAGTTAAAGAAGGATTATTCGCGGTTCTTTGCACCCAAAACCAGACCACGAATCAAAGGGCTCCAACTTGTTCACTACTTATGAAACTCATGGTTTCAACTCGCAACTGCCTCCGTGGTCTAGTGGTCTGAGCCATGGGCTCCCGATCCGGAGGTCCTGGGTTCAAACACAAAGTTGATTTTTGACAATTTATTACTTTGTGAAATTTTCTCCAGTTTGATTAGTACAATGTAGGCTGAATTACCTGATTGTCTGGAAGAAAACAGATTCCGTGCTTCGGAGGGCACGTTAAGACGTCGTTCAAATATCTTACGTAACGCGATTGATATATCGTTTAAATTAGCGCTACTAGGGAAAATCTCACAAAGCAATAACAAGTACGAACCGAACTCACAGCTTCCAGATTGGGAGCTCATTGATCAGACCACGGAGGCAGCCTCGTAGTATCAGACAAAGCAACAAACTCGTCACAAGTCAATGTCTTGATTGAGAAACTGCACAGAAACCAGTTAATAGTTGGACAATTTGTGGCATGGTGTAGGACCGACCAAGGTACGATTCACACCGACCGGCTCGCATCGGCCCGGCTCGAAACTAATCCAAACAGCTCCATCGGCTCCGCACAGCATGCGATCGCAAGAAGTCTTTTTCTTGCATTTTGAGCACGGAGATGTCACGGTGTGTCAAATTGCAAAACATTCGTGCTAAAATGAGCTGTCATTCCTGATTACAAGTTTAATTTCCTTTATTGCAATGTAATATGCCGTCCAAGCCGAGCCGATGCGAGCCAGTCGGTCTGAATCACAGACATTGCAGTCTAATCCTACCCAACTTCATCCCACCAGATTGCTGTTGTCGGTGGGGAAGTGGGAAACTTGGGTGTAATTGCAACTTGTACCGCAACGTCAATAGAAGATGTACTAATCTAGAACGATCTAGTTTAATGTGGAACCGAACAACTTTGACCTAAGCTAGCTCATGTTTGACAGCTTTAGATAGCTATACTTGGTAATACAGAAGAGTAAATAAGGCTCGTATTTATAAAGCGATCTCAAGATTGAGAGCAATACTGAGTATGGATTTGACAGGTCGTTTTGTACTGAATTGACATTTCTGATACGAACTCAAACTCGCTGTCACACTTGAGAGCTGATTATCAATACGGGCCTAAATAGCGTTGGGAGCTCAGCAGCGACTTCTCAAATCAGTGCTTGATATCATCTTTAATGGTGGACTAGGAGCAAAGACTTACAACTTAAAATCTAGAATCAATATCACGAAAAAATAGTGGCTCTAAGTTATTACAGTCACAAAAACTCGAATAGTTCGCTCTACATGCACAAAATACATACCCATCCTACCTACAAGCTCAAAATTCATAATCATAAATTCAATTGATTTAGGGACGTTTTACAAAGCTGAACTTTTTTTTGACGTTAACCTATTTTGATGTAATCGAAATTCCATGATGAATTCATTTACTGGAAACCAATCAAAATTTAATTCCAATAGTGTCCAGTCTGCAAATTAACAATCGCTTTGCAGCGCGGTTCCCATCTTGAAACAATACCAACTTTAAATTGGCTTCGGTATTACCACAGACCCGATAACATTGGACCTTCCTTAATCCAATATCATACTTTTCTTCCCCGAGCCTCATTTTCCCATTGATCTCTGTTGGGAAGTGGGGCTCTGCCATTATGGTGCCATTTACTTAGTTCCTACCAAGACACAACCAACAACTGGCTACCTAAATGCAAATGCGCAATGTTTTTATGCCTCTTGTCTTGAGTTTTCCATTACTATCTTTCCAAGATTTGTTTAAACTTAACTTAGAAAACAAAAGAAGTTGTTCATTCATAGCTCCGAAAAGTTCCTCTAACCTTTTGGAGTATTTATTTATTCTAAGCTTGGTCTATGCCTGGTTTTCTTGTCTGTGGGAACCCTCCAAGTGGAATTACAACCCAGTTCTGTACACTTGTAACTTGTAGCAGTTTCGGGAAGCGGGAGCCTGGTTACCTGAGATTGTAACACTTTACATACATACATAAATCACGCCTTTATCCCTAATGGGGTAGGCAGAGCGTTAACGACCCAAACAAAGGTCATTACGTCACGTCTGACAAGTTTTGAGGTTTGTTTAAGATAGATCTGTATATTGCTGTAGTGATAGGTTGTCAGCCCATCGCCTATATTACAATATACTAAAACCCTCGAATCCCTTAGCTGGTTTTTACAGCATGCCCGGGAGGAGATTCAGCTGGCACATTCTATGTTTTTCTATCGCTCCCAGTCCAGCATAGAAGATTGTAACACTTTAATTTTAATATTTGGTGTTCAGGTGACCTTTTGCTAGTGATCGATACAGGTAACATAGAATAGATTTCCTTGACAAATCTAGTATGTTCTGGTGATAGCTAATAACTTAAGGAAGGCAAGTAAATAGAGAGTATTGGGGCCAAACATTAGAATGGGAATTTACATGAAGGATTTGCATTAGAATGGGAATTTACATGAAGGATTTGCTTTAGAATGGGAATTTACATGAAGGATTTGTTTTCGAGTGAAAGGCAAGCTGAAACATTTTTGTCCAAATGTTCATCATACTAATAGACCACTGACTAAAAAGACTGAAGAGAGAAAGACAGAAGATAGGAGAAGGGCTTATGGGCTTCCTACAAGCCCTTCTCTATGATACCTACCACTATGACAAGTCTTTTTAGTCACCGCGGTCAGGCTGAACTTCATATATTATATAAAAAAAACTATTTCAAACTATAATATTTCAAAATATTATTATTTTTGATATATTTTAATTCTTTGACGACCACTTTGTGAAAAAAAAAAAAAAAACTATAATTTGTAACTATTATATTCAAGGAATAATCGTCGATGATTTCCACCGCACCAATTCGTTGGCCAACGTTCCGCTGGTTTGGTTTAATGGATAAATCGCGATTCAACATGGCTGACGAAACTGAGGGATATGACGGATGTTACATACATACATAAAATCACGCCTTTATCCCTAATGGGGTAGGCAGAGCGAGAACGACCTAAACAATGGTCGTTCCGCCACGTCTGACAAGTTTTGAGGGTTACAGATGATTGTGTGTTTTTACAGCATGCGCGGGAGGAGATGCAGCTGGCACATTCTATGTTTTTCTATCACTTCCAGACCAGCATGGAAGATGATGACGGATGTTTCCACACATAATATAAGTCAAGTTACTCTACATTATTTTAATGCTGTAGTACTTTATGTCCTGAAGAAAGGTCAGGTCAGGAGTACCCTTAGGCAGAAGCGAAGTTTATAACGATCGTAGCAAGTGGAAGGATGGTCACTGTCTACCCTTCCGGGGAAAGGCATGACTTTATGTATGTACCTTTTTACGTATTATGTTATAAACACTTTTTTATAGCATTATACTACGAAATAGCCTGGTCCTACTAAATCAGTCGTTGCAGTCCATCGGGTGCTTTTCCACTAGACGGCACGTCAACGGCAACGGCGACGGCACGGTACCGTCGACGATATCGTAGGTGAGATAATGTATGAAAATCAATGAAATTATATGACACGCTTTTCCACTTGCTGGCACGGCACCGTCACAGCATCTCATCGATTCCCATAGATATTGTCACGTGATCGTCGCCGTGCCGTCGCCGTTGCCGTTGACGTGCCGTCTAGTGAAAAAGCGCCCATTACTGGGCATAGAATAGACCTCCTACTCCAATGGGGGCTTTACTGCCAAACTGATAAACTGACAAAAAAAAACATTGTTTATGCTTGGCAGGCCGATTGGCAAGCGCAGTAGGTCCAAGATGTTATAAAAAGATTTGGTGTAAACAATTCCTTGGTTCGTCCGATCCGAAGACAGTATTTTTAGCAAAACTTGTGTTTATCCTACTTAAGTCCTACAAGAGCACTGACATTGGAAATAAGCAGCTAAAACAAGTTAGACCACAAGTTGGAAGTGACCTACGCTTTACGTAATAACCGCAATATGACCTAGTAGCTACACTGTACCACAGAAGAAGAAAAATACAGTAAAACATCTCAAACTAGCAGTATAATTTTGCTGGACTGGGAGTGATAGAAAAACATAGAATGTGCCAGCTACATCTCCTCCCGGGCATGCTGTAAAAACCAGCTAAGGGATTCGAGGGTTTTAATGTATTGCAATTTAGGCGATGGGCTGACAACCTGTCACTAATAGCAATACACATGACCATCTGAAATAACCCTCAAAACTTGTCAGACGTGGCGGAACGACCTTTCGGTCGTTTTCGCTCTGCCTACCCCATTAGGGATAAAGGCGTGATTTATGTATGTATGTATGTATGTATAATTTTTTGCAACCTGTGCCAAAACGTTCGGTATGGCTCTGATACAAATAAATCGCTGAAAGCATTCGTGGTCAAGCAGTCAGTACTTATTCATTCTGATAACGAATGTTAAGCTACCATCGCCGTGTCCAGGCCATAGATGGGAGACCGGTAGTGATATAACAGCTCAAGCGTTTCCGTGATTCGGAAAGCACGTTAAGCCGTTGATCCCGGTGAATATCGCAGATGTCATAGGCCATTTCTAAGCGCACCTATCACCAGTCGTAGCTGAAACGGTGTTTGGTGTCACTGTTAGAGCATAAGACAGTGAAGTGGATTACCTACCTACTGCTCTCTTTCTTCACTGTAACTGAGTCGTACTTAGAAATAATGATGTATGTAGCTAGGTACTTATGAGAACTTTTTAAGCAAGCTTATGATCGTAGACAAAGTATCCTATATCTACATACTTTACAGCATAATATTTATAAGTTAGTACAGGGCTAGTCGGATTGTTTGCCGATTCTTTCAACCAAATTTCAATTTCATGGGTATATTCACATCTTTTAGGGTGCACATGATATACCCTGTTACACGTTGTATACCTACTTAACTATAGGTTAACCTAACCTAACCTAACCTAACTTGCTCCTCGATTAATACGCCAATCCTAATTTTACCACTATTCTTTAGGTAGAGTTAGTTCGTTTTATGAGAAAAAGACAAAATCCCGGAGTTATTTCGGTTTATTATTAAAAGTGCGCTTTATTTTGTCAAATAATAATCTTAACATGAAAACATCTATTTTTATTACGAGCAACGAAGAAACCAATTTGGAAATTGACGCCAAAGCTCATTTGCTTAAGGGGCTTAAATAGGGGGACCCTTGTAAGGGGGGGTCTTAAGGGGGGATTGGATTCTGAAAAGGGAAGATCGTGTTTTTCGCGGTGACTCCTGAAAAATTGATGTTAATGTTTTGAAGAGCCGTGATGGATAGCACGTTTTTACTTTTTCAGGGAAGACAATAGATATTTTTTTACTTATCTGGCGTGTGCAATGTCTGTTGGATCCATCTATCTTGAATTTTTGGAAATACTTATCTCTTCCAAAAATAAAAATCGTGCTGTGTGTGTCGTGCGTAGAGAAATAAGGATTCGTTCGAACCACTACGCGGCCACAGTATAATAATATATGAGTCTGACGCACGTCAAGCCAGAACGTCAGACTATTGAATTATACTGTGTCGCGGCGTAACCAGAATTGAAGTCTTAGCAGATTAGGCATACTGACTCGTATTTATAAAGCGATCTTAAGATTGAGAGCAACATTAAGTATAAAACATGTCGATTTGTACTGAAATGAGATTTCTGATACGAACTCAAACTCGCTGTCATTCTTGAGAGCTGATTATAAATACAGGACTAAAAAAATTAAAGAATTAAAAAAATGCCCTAATTTGCTACGAATGCTACGCTCGCTACGCCGTAGTCGCTACAACATAGGGTAAAACAAGGGTAAAATAAATATTCCTATAGATAAATTCACCCCATAAAGCGTGCGAACGTCGCACGATATGGGGTAATGTGGCTCAAGCCGTAGTTATAAATCAAGCCTAAACTCTCACATAACTCTTTGGCTAAAGAACAAGCCAATATTTCTTGATCCGGTATAAAACAAAGTTCGTAAGCAAAGTCTATTGAAACAGAACTTTTTCAATGTTGGCTTAAAAACTTCAAAGAGAATTAACTCCACCTCAATCTGAAAGTCTGAAAGGCTAGGTTCGAAAACTCCTTGATGAAACTTGGTTTAATATTATATTGGCTTTAGTTTTGTTAGTTTAACAATGTTTTGTTTTAATTTCTGCTGAAAAACTTAATCAATCCAATAATTGGGTCGATCGACTCGAGGCCCACACAACAGAAGAAGAATTGGATTATACAACGTGTAACATAAAGGGTATATGCATCGTGAAATGTGTGAATCTACCCATGAAACTGAACAACTTTCCCTAAGAAACATAAGTCGAAATACGAAAAAAAAAAATTTACTTCCCATACTAAATGCGCTATCAGCTGATGCATTTAGTATGAAAGGTCACGATTTTTTTTTTCGTTTTTCGACCTATGTTTCTTAGGGAAAGTTGTTCAGTTTCATGGGTAGATTCACACATTTGTCGATGCATATACCCTTTCTGTTACACGTTGTATACTACTGATTGCACTTGTATTTAAACTCCGAGCATTTTGGAGTCCTCCTTGGCGGATGCGGATGCGGATATTTGCAACATCCCTGGTCCCAAGAGTGTCGACGAGTATCATTTCGTGGCGAATTTCAGTTATTGCGGCTGGACTATTCTTGTTTCCATTCATTCGTTCATAATATATGAACTGTTATATTACAATCCAGTTTACTGATAAACGTTCCGGGACAGTGGTGGGATGTTATTAACGTAGTTAACTGTAGTTACAGTGATAGCAAACAATTACTTAGCTTTCTTTTTGATCTACAAGCCGCTTTGCTACCTACTTTCCATCTTCTTTTTACATAATTTACGAAATCAAATCTTTTTGCACCTCTTTTTCTCCTACAAATAACGATCACAGCACAGGGCTATGAATGTTGCAAAACAATTTCTTCGCGTAACAATTTTTCATTCGAGTAGGTAGCATTGTTAAGAGACGTCGTACACTAGTAATTCCTTGAGGTGCGGTACAAGTGATAAAAGGGGAGAGTGAAAAAAAAAACGCCTCGGCCAGGACTTGAACCTGCGACATTCGGAATGCCGTTCCATCGCTCGTACACGTCATAGTGGAAGTTTTAATAGCATAAAATATATACGAAATTACAAAAATTGCACTGTGATTGTAAAAATTCCCAAAAAAGAGAGTGAGATGACATTTTAAAATCGAACTTCTCTATCAAAGTATACAGTTCAAAATTGCTATTGATGTCTTATTAACTTTACAGTTTTAAAAACTCATTCTTAACTGAATGTAAATTCCGTGCTTCGGAGGGCACGTTAAGCCGTCGGTCCCGGTCGCTGTCATTGATAGTGGTCGTTACACAAACCATGTCAGAGGCCTATTAGCTGTGCTATTAGGCGGTTTAAAAACTCCGACACCAGGGTTCATCGGGTCGATCGACTTGATACCCATACGACAGAAGATAATTAGTACTTATTGCTACATCCATAGGTAGCGAATGTCCCTTTAGATCTTCTCTATCTTTGTTAGGCTTTTGACGCTCTACCTACTCCAAAAGGGATAAACGTGTGACTGTATTCAGGCAAAGAATAAGTAATAGGTAGTATTAGCTGTCAATTTTGATCAAATCGCTATGACTTCGACCACAACCTCAACTCTCGAGAAAAAAAAAAAACGTATTCATTTTAATTTGTCGTCGAGAGGATTCGTGTCCTTTCGAGTCTTTAGCTTGATTTATTGCTGCGGCTGGAGTTGAGCCCCGAAGACTTTCGCACACGTGGGTAGGACAGGGAGATTTGCACGGAATTCTCGAAATTCTATTAAATCTTACATGAAATTTTATTATTTTAGGTACAGAATTCAGACATCTTAATAAATTTCTCGCACACGTATGTCATACATAAAATGTAGTCACTGCTGAAAGAGGTTTCCTGTAGCTATTAGCAGTACCAAAAGTGTTGACACAGACTCTGAATTTCAACATCCAAATAATGCCTAATTGGGAATCGATTCCATCCCTCGGTAAAGAAGGCAGACATATCAACTACTATAAGTCGTGTCAGACAGAAAGTCACAGTGTGGCTCTCACCATTGGAAATAGATGCGGAATCAGTCAATTCCGAAACGGATTCGAGAAGTCTGCGTCAGTCAAATGTCATTGAGCTTTGCACAATGAAATTCAAATAGGAATCATAATGGCGATAGGAGGTTTTAGGTTAGCAGATTATTAGTCGGTTTAAAAACTCTGACACCAGGGTTCATCGGGTCGATCGATTCGAAAACCCACGCGACAGAAGAAGAAGAAGCAGATTATATTGATTAAACTAGTAACTGATAACTACTTTACTGGGACTCGTAGTAATAATCAGCTCTTGAGACTGTTTTGAGTTTGTATCAGAAATTTCATTTCAGTACAAAGCGGACTGTTGGATCTATAAAAATATTGCTCTCAATCTTGAGATTCCGTCATAAATACAGGCCATAGTAAGTATGTATGTGTTTTATTTTATTGCTTATTTATTACAAAAGTTAACATAAATTCTTAATACGAGTAGTTACTTACAAATGAAAAAATACTTTGTGGCAAATTATAGGTAAGTATAGTTCTAACTAGAATCTAACTCGTTTCTAGATGAAAAGATCTAGAAGAAGTTTTCGAACTAAATTCATGTTTATTTATTAGAAATTTGGTTTCGGGTCAATAATATTCAAAATTCAGATGATATTGCTTCAAACACTTTTCGTAATTTATTCAAAAGAAAGAACCCCTTTTGTAAAATATTCAATCAACAAACTTATTTCTTTTGCAGATTTTAAATTATTCAGATTTTCTAAATTGAAACCTATGAAGTTTTGCATATTTCATTATTGAAAATACTAGATTCATCAAAATATTTTCTCTTTCAATGATAAAATTTATGAAAAAAATCTCATCTACAATAATAAGTTTAGCAAAGTAAGTTTCTTAACATACATACATACATAAATCATACCTTTATCCCTAATGGGGAAGGCAGAGCGTCAACGACCCAAACAAAGGTCGTTCCGCCACGTCTAACAAGTTTTGAGGGTTGCTTAAGATAGATCTGTATATTGCTGTAGTGACAGGTTGTCAGCCCATCGCCTAAATTACAATATACTTAAATCCTCGTATCCCTTAGCTGGTTTTTACAGCATGCCCGGGAGGAGATGCAGCTGGCACATCCTATGTTTTTCTATCGCTCCCAGTCCAGCATGGAAGTATAATAATGTAGTGAAATAAAATATTTATACCTAGTTACATACGAAATCAATTTCATATACCTAAGATAAGTAATATTATACCAGATTCTAATTTGGTTTACCCAGTTTAGTACCTCCTATAAAAAAAAACACAATGAATTGAGGACTTCCTCCTTTTTTTGGAAGTCGCTTAAAAATGTCACGGTTTAGCTATAGACGATTAGAATTTTGTCACATAAAAATTAACATCAAATAATAATAAGCCTACCTGGCCGTTTCGCTATTCTAATTTAACAAACTTCTGTGATAAATTATTCCTGTCAAACTAAACCAATTTGAGTTACAATGTTGTTCGCGAAGAACTCCATCCTTAATAATATAGTAAAAGATATTAATCTTCGTCTTCTTACCTATGAAAGTAATCAAGTTGAAATTGGGCTCAATTCTAGATGCCACCTGCTAAACTTTGACAACAACATGGCAGTCTTCAAGAAACGAGCCTTTTCCTTCTTGAAAGGCCGGCAGCGCATTTGTGACCCCCCGAGTGTTGCAAGTGTCCATGGGCAGCGGTGATTACTTACCGTCAGGTCTCTTCTTCTTAGCGAGTGGATTTTCGAGTCGATCAACGACCCGATAAACCCTGGTGTCAGAGTTTTCAAACCGCCTAGTAGCACAACTATAGGCCTCTGACATGGTTCAGTAACGACCACTGTCAAAGACAGCGACCGGGACCGACGGCTTAACGTGCCCTCCGAAGCACGGAATCCTTTTTAATCAGGTGATTCAGCCTGCAATATCCTAACCAAACTGGGGAAAACCTCACAAAGTGATAAATTGACAAATATCAACTTTGTGTTCCCCCCCTGGGAATCGAACCCAGGACCTCCGGATCGTAATCAGGTGACCCGCCTACTCGTCTGCTTCCTTCTTTTATAAAAAAAGCTATGGTTAGGCATAATGCAGGGTGAATCACCTGATTGCCTGTAAGAAAAAAGGTTCCGTGCTTTGGAGGGCATGTCAAGCCATCGGTTGCAGTCGCTGTCTCGATAGAAGTAACATAAGCCATATTAGATATGTGCTACCAGGCGATCTAAAAACTCTGACACCAAGGTTCATCGGCTCGTTCGTCATCTCGCTTCCAGCAGCCTAGCTGAAAAAAAAATCGCATATTCTCTGCAAAATCACGGTCGTGTCTGTTATCTCAGCCCTCCAGGACTGGAGGCTGCCAGTGCGCATTATAATGATGGATGGACCTGCTGACTGGCACCTGATTTTATGCTGGATCAATCTTTGATGGCTTTCCGGCAGGCCTACACTAAGGCCCGTATTTTTTATAATTAGCACTCAAGAGTGACAGCGAGTTTAAGTTCGTATCAGAAATGTCATTTCAGTACAAAACGACCTGTCAAATCTATACATAATATTGCTCTCAATCTTGAGATCGATTTATAAATACGAGTCTAATATTGTGACGTTAACGTCAAAACAGTCGGCAGAAACATTAACTTTTTTACTGGTGACTTTTAGGTATACCTTTCTTTACTTACCTACATATATGTAGTACTATTATATATTCTGTGATGGTAGGTAGGTACATATTTCCAAATATGTACTAAAGGTAAACAATCTTTAACATATAAAAAAAAAACAAATTTCTAAAACAAATATTGGCAAATTAGTTAAATTATAGATGACTCTTTTGGTGTCTTTTGGTCGCTCTTGGTTGTTACAATTCGCTTCGTACTTAAAATTTTAACTATTATTGCTCTAGCTAGAACTTAAAATAGTCTATCTAGATCTACGTTACTCACTTCGTGGGAACTCATTTCCTAATGGAAACCGAGTCTTTTTAGCCAAAAAGCTTCTGACAATTTCTAGCTTAACTGAACTGAACTGATGCATTGCTTAATTTGATACCGGTTTTAAACATTTCAATCAACTTTTTTTTTTCAATTCGTCCCATTTTGTGATTGAGACAGGCTAAAGCTTTTCGCCATACCGCCTATTCATACGTTCAAATATTTCTGTCGTAGTCTTTTAAAATGAACTTCTTTCGTATTGGTCAAATCATAGAAATTATTTCTGTCGTAATGTTTTTAATGTACCTCTGTCTGTTAGTTTTGTCTTCTTTAAGTTTTTTTTTCCCTCAATATATACAACGTGTAACAGAAAGGGTATATGCATCGAGAAATGTGTGAATCTACCCATGAAACTAAACAACTTTCCCTAAGGAACATAGGTCGAAATACGAAAAAAAAATAATTGAATTCCCATACTAAATATGCTATCAGCTGATGCATTTCAAAATCACGGTTTTAACCGCAGCACAATCGCGGATTAATTAGAATATTAAGTATTTTATTAATTATGTATGTTTATGAAGGCGTGTTTTTAATTAAAAATATTTTTATTTTGCAGGTATACATCAACTAAGTACACTTTATTTATACGGACGTAATTATGGTAAGCTACATACCTAGATAAAAGATAAATCAAATCTCTGTAAGTTCTCGATTTAAAAGGATCTATCCTACGTAACTAAGACACATGAAAAGGTTTCAATTCATGATATATTTTCTGATAGTTTAAAAAAAGTTTTGTTGACCAAGTATGTGTATGGTAGCTATAATAATGTAGGTTTATACCATGGACTAACTACTCTAGAGGACTGCTAACCGCCATACTAGAGAGCGTACCTCAATACTCGATAAAAAGGACAAAATGCGAGCAAAACCTAGATGGCGCTGGCATATTGCTCGAAGAGTCCGTCGTTAATATAGGTCATGAAATTGAAAAAAATCAATTACAACTTGAACCAAATTATCTTTTAAGATTTTTAAAGTAGAAATGCACAATGAGAATTGCTTTTTAAAACATCTGAATTAAAATACATATTATGTTTACACAATATTTCGCTAATGTCAATAGATGGCACTGCTAAGTAGCGGTGTACGCAGTTTATAAGGGAGGTTATCAGTCCTCTTTGTTTTATTTGTCCATGTTTATACCTATAGATAAAATCTGTATAAAATCCAACGGCCACGTTTTTCTTATTGACAGCCGAATCACGTACAATAAAGTAGAACGTACGCCTGAGTGCCCGAACGAATCTTAATACCACTGTGACATATTTAAGAATAAGCATATGCGATACGCCTTGTGTGTCTTGATACCCTTCTTGATAGAAGAAGATGAGAGATCCAGATTTAAATGTTTGTTTAAGTCTAAAAGAGATAAGAGATTTAATATGTAAATTACTTATTTACTTACACTGGAAACGAGGCTTTGTTGACTTCCTTTACTATGAACTATGTTTTTTTTTCACAATACTCCCAAGATAGAGCTAGCAACTAACCAAAAAAAATTGTTAATTTATCTAGTTTATAGTGACAGTGTTTTATTTATACACTGCTTCGCTTTTACTATTATTTATTCTGTGGTTACCAACATTACACTTTACTTCGCATCCATCCCATAGGATTTCCATAACACCAAAACCCCATAGACAAGAGCTGTCAACGTCTCTCGCCACTCACTTCAAAACCCCCCATACACGCAACATCAGAGTGGTGAGTGGGGGATTACATGTCACAGCTCCCCATCGTTTTACCCTACATGAGGGTAGAAACAGACTAACACAACATTGATTTAATGTACAGCACCGAATGGATTCAATTTTTAGTGGTTTTGATGAGGACTGAGAATGATAATTAAGTAGGTATTTAAGCATATCATTTTTCAATAGAATGAAATAAATATTTTCTCGCAGAAAAAAGTAATTAGTATAAATTTGCTTTCATAAACTATACAAAGTTGAAAACTAAAACCAAATCAGTTATAATAATAATTTCATACTCTTGTGATATTCATGCAACTTACGTCGCTAATACAAACATCGATGTTAGCATCAGAGTGTGCATTACTTTGCGTAGACTTTGCACTTGCAAAAACAAATCTTGCAAATTCTCGGATAGAATCTTTAGAAGCAATATACGTAGAGGTGCCTTTTGAAGGTTGATGTGACTTTTCAAGGTAAACACGGGTATTTAAGAACTAATATCTTACGAGATTTTGACCATTTTTTTTTTTTGACCATTTGACCATTTTAATTTTAACATGTTGTCTTCGGCGCCAAATGTTGCGCATGTGTGTTGCTGCCCTAAGCGTGTCGATCTAGCGTAGGTCGATCAAAAATTATGTAGATCTTACGTTTTTCGCTCTAGCGTGAATTCGCTATAATTATGATTCGACCTACACCTGTCGAACTACCGTGAATCGATCTATTGTTGGTCGACGTTAAGTATCGCACTCAATTATTTGATCAAAAATTTAATACAATAAGCTAACCAAGGAAGCGAATTCGTTAAAACCTTAGAATACATCACAACATTAAGACGTTTAAAGACGTACCTTTTTGTGTAATTTTTGGTTTCCATCCGTCGTTTGTTATGACCATGACGCGACGCGATGCGATGCGATGCGACACGGCGCGACTACTTCATTTTGTCAATCTTGCCGCGCAGTATCGCTCCACGGCAGTCTGCAGCATACATTTTCATACCAGAATATTTTGTCGTGCCGTTTTATAGTGGTCGTTTGTCGTTTTAGAGTGGTCTAACGTTTAGCGTGTATTTTTTTAATTAAAAATCATAAATGGGTCAAACTTATTTCTTTTAAAGTGTCCGACGGAAACGGATATTGCGGTAGCAAAGTACCCTAGGCCGTTTTTCGAGATTTAACCAGAAACAAAGCGCAGTTTCATTTTAGTCGTCAGATAAAGGAGCTATTGACAAACAGTTGCTTTGATTCCGCAATAAAGGATGCTAGTGAATACTTCGTTATTTGGACAGTGAGCGGCAAACAAAGTCAGAAGAGTGGGCAATAATGTTGGCGCCCAACGTGGGTCTAGGCAAAATTGTTGCTCGAGGCTTTTATATTTCATAATATTATGTACGTTTATTCGGCGCTTTTACGGTGAGGGAACATAATATCGTGAGGAAACCTGCACACACCTAGAAAGAAATTCAAAGGTTATATGTTAAGTCGACCAATCCGTTCTGGGCCCACGTGATTGTGGGCTCGATGGGGACGTTATCTGAGCTGATGATGATGATGATATTCGTACAGCTTTGTTTTACCCGAATGCCATAGAAGCTATGTTTTTTCTATAGCTGGCTATGTTTTTTGCGTGTATTTTGAATACGTATGTTTGTAAACTGTATTACCTCGTATCCTCCAAACCAGTGGATTAAGGTATAATTTAATTCGTGTAAAACACCCGAGTGTACTTAGGCTCGTATTTAAAAATCGATCTCAAGATTGAGAGCAATATTAAGTATGGATTTGACAGGTCGTTTTGTTCTGAAATGACATTTCTGATACGAACTCAAACTCGCTGTCAGTCTCGAGTGCTGTTTATCAATACGGGCCTTAGATATTTATTTTCAATCAATATGGGAAATGTTTCAGTTTTATGGGTAGCTTCACGGCTTCACACCCAAAAATTTGGTCAGCATTTTTTTTACTCCCTGTCGGCCTCGGTTATTCCATCCAATCGCCCATTCGTTATTCCATGTTAGTGCAACTAATACGACTGTCGGTCTCTCGGGAAGTGAATTTGTATTTTGTTTGCAGTTATTGGCATTCTGTCGGGTCATTCGCGGGCCGATATTTGCCTCGGGAGATTGAAAATGTCGGGTCATAACTGATCTGCGACCAGTTTGACGCACTGAATTAGGCTATGGAAATTAACTTGGTAATCGAATCTGGTCAATAATCATTTGCGTATGAGAAAGGGAGGTCTTATATGAAAAGCAACATATTAATTGATATTTGTAAAGATTTTCTACATAAAATTCTGTCTTCATTGTTCTAACATGGTTCTAACTATTCTGGGACTTATAGCAATAATGATAATGATAATCAACAACATCAACTTTTTATGCACCTTTTGGTAATAAAACCCACAATCTCAGGATCGAAAGCCAAACAAAAGGCTCAAACCACCAACTAATTGTCTTTATCCAATGGTCAATTTACAATATTTACCACCCACTAATAGTACTGTCACAGTATAATTTATTAGTCTGAAATTCTGGCTAGCTCATATATTATACTGTGGTACTGTAAAGCATATTAATTACTTACGTCAAGGATAATGCTAAGATAACACTAGATGGAGCTATGACGTCACAACTATGATGGGTATTAGCCAGACGTGTCACAGCCATTTAATTAATTCGCCCAGATACATGTAAATGGGGTCTAAGGCTCGTATTTATAAAGCGATCTCAAGATTGAGAGCAATATTGAGTGCGGATTTGACAGTTAATTTTGTACTGGAATGACATTTCTGATACGAACTCAAACTCGCTGTCACTCTTGAGAGCTGATTATAAATATGGGCCTAAGGGTCGTATACATTTTGAACAATTGGTATTAGTGGATATTGATAGTGGTGGTAGCAATCGCGGCGTTTAGCCTGTATTATTATAAAATACTATATTATAAAAGTATTTTGGGTGGCAATGGCAAGTCAAAATGAAAATCAAGCAAGCTACTAAAGCATGTCTTAAAGAAGCTATTGATTTTAACCTGTACGCAAGCGTAACAAAAGAAAAAATAAATTTTTGGCATAGCATCGAGTGGGAAGGGAGCAATATAAGTTAACTTTCAATTTAGTAAAATAGGAAACTCTTACCCTGACTTTCCGCAATCAAATTCTCCTACTCTAGCGACCGACCATTTGAATATCCCTGCTCTAGAATAAGTATAATGTATATCAGATTATCATAGATTATTATTTTCTTAAAAACCTTTGTTTAGTATAATAAGAATAAGGTCTTTTCAATGTGACAATAAATCGTTTCAAAAGCTCCGACAGATGGCAGCAGTTGTACATGATCTGTCAAAATTTGAGACAGGTTTCATACTTACATCTCTATTCTTATGCGAAAAATATTTAATTTTTGACATTGACAGATCATGATCTGCTAAGCCCTCTATCAAAAATCTCTTCTTTTTCTTCTACAAATGTCATATTGAAAAGCCCATAAGGATTATTAAGGATTTATCTATCGCTTTCTATAAAATTCTATTTAATTTGCTCTTATCGAAAGGTAAGGGTAATTTGCTTTCCATTTCCTTTGGCTAATGTCAACCATAATGATAGTTTCGTAGCCAACATTTTCCACACTTACCTATCGGAAGGGACTGTCTATGTAAATAGACCCCGAATGGGCGCTTTTCCACTAGACGGCACGGCACCGGCAACGGCGACGGCACGGTACCGTCGACGGTATCGTGGATTGGATAATGTATGAAAATCAATGAAATTATATGACACGGTTTTCCACTTGCCGGCACGGCACCGCATGTCATCGATTCCCGTAGGTATAGTCACGTGATAGTTACCGTGCCGTTGCCGTGCCGGTGCCGTGCCGTCTAATGGAAAAGCGTCCATCCGGTGTGCGATATAGGGTGTAAAGAGCGTCGTTGCTCCGAAAACTTGTAAGGGGTTTTTTAGTTGGTGAAATTGAACAAATTTAAAAAAGAATTTCTTTAGGTAAGTAAATAAACAAGTAAGTAAGTGAAATTACTGGCACATGAGACAATCCAGCATTAGGTTTCACGGTGTGCATTGAACTCTGCTACTTTACTAGGGCCCGTATTTATAATCAGCTCTCAAGAGTGACAGCGAGTTTGAGTTCGTATCTGAAATGTCATTTCAGTACTAAACGACCTGTCAATCTGTCAAATCCATACTTAATATTGCTCTCAATCTTGAGATCGCTTTTATAAATACGTGCCTAGGATCTAGTGGGATAGCGGATAGCGGTAGGTGTTATAGGCTACGGTGCTGCTTAAAAACAGAGAATTTCCCACACAAAATAAATATTTCGATCATACAGTTCGAATGAAGAATTAATTTTTTTTCATACACCAGAACAATTTCTTTGTGAATGTTCAAACTTTTTCAGTTCTCCCGAGCCCATCCTTAACACCCTGTATGTAAATACTCTCCGAATTGGTGTAGACGCGATATATCTAAGTTACTCCTAATGTAGGACATGCAAGGACAAGGGGACCCTATTTTGGGTTCACTAAAAGGGTTTTATAGTCTGTAGTACTTTAGGCAGATTTTAGGTGATGGGTGGTTGTGTTGAGCTGATTTATGTTTTGTTGCACGTTCATATTGGTTACATCTGATAGACAAAGTTTGATTCGTATCGTTATAATAAAGAATTAAATTGAACACAAAAGACTATGTAGAGTCAAAAATAAACACAATGCAAATAAAAAAGGAAAAGCAGAGGTGAAAATGTGAGGTGAAGATGTGTACGTACATCTTTTTCCAGTTCCGTAACGTAATTTTTATGTAGGTTTAGACTTCTTATTTACCATTAAGGTACAATTCCAAGTTGGACCGTACGCTGCAGCAGCAGACTTCCGCAGCAGGTTTACACGAAAAACTGTAAGATGATAGCTGTGACAGTGACATGCTATTCCTAAGGAAAACAAAAGAAAATTGCATCTATTGTAACGATCAATTTTCTTTTTTTTTATATATACCTGCTGCGGCAGACTGCTGCTGCTGTGTACAGTTTAACTTGAAATAGTACCTAATTAAGGTGGATTTAAAAAAATAATAGTAGAAATACATAAAAGTAGGTCTAATAAAAAAATTACTTATTTGTTTTCGAAAACACGCTTATGTTTCCCAAAAGTCTAACAGTTTTTCTAAGACAAGATAATTTATATTAACTCTGTTACAATCACCATTTTCCCCAAGCTCTGACATTCATTGGCATCAACAAGAGGAATCTAATATATGGGACAGAAATGGGGTGAAAATGCGCCCCTTTTCTTTCGAAGCAAATACGCTGTGTCATGACTGTGATAGCGTGTGTTATCATGCGGCCTTTTTTCTATTCCAAATGGGTTTTCCTCTTGGCTCTTGTGTCTGAAATCACGTACGTACATATCTATAATCACACCTCTATGCCTAATGGCATGGGCAGAGCGACAATGACTTAGGTCGTTCGTCCACTTCTGACAAGTATTTAAGGCTTATTTCAGACAGATCTGTATATTGCTGTAGTGACAGGTTGTCAGCCCATTGCCTAAATTACAATACACCGAAACTCTCGAATCCCTGGGTTGCTGGTTTTATCACAGCATGCCCGGAAGGAGAAAAAGACCTAGCACAAAGCGCATTCTATGCTTTTTATCGATCCCAGTTCAGCACAGAACAATGACATTTGATTAAACATACGAGTAGCACTAGAACATATTAAAACTTTAGACACGGTAAGCATTAAACTTGAACCCACCAAAACCCACATCCAAAGATATCCTTTGCAGTTTGGGTCAGTTCACACCGGGAAGCTACACGACGCGACGCAACGCAGCACAGCTGCTTGAAGATGCATCTCGGTGTATTTACCACGAAGGGACAGGCTGCACCGGAATTTTCGAGTTCATTCAATGCCATTAAGTATTTTTTGCATGCATACCTAGGTAGTAGGAAAATAAAGTTTTATATTGGCGGCAGTTCCATTTCTTAACTAATTTTAATATAGCGCTGTTACTCTCTCTACTTTGAAATAAGAACAAGACAGCAAATAAACGCATAAAGTGTACATGACTTTGACATTCCAAATCTGACGTATAGGACGCTTAAAATAAGAGTTTTAAGAAGTGAGCATAGAGCAAGCTCTCTTATTTTAAGTCAGTAAATCAATCTTACGTCAGATTAGGAATGTCAAAGTCATGTGTTTATTTGCTTGCTGTCTTGTTCTTATGTCAAAATGAGTGACAGTACTATCTTAAAATTAGTTAGGAAATGGTGCGGCCTGAACAGAATATCCCGCTCCTGCAAAGTGCGCGTCGCGTCGCGTCGTGTAGCTTCCCGGTGTAAATTGAACCTAAGGTGCAACTATTATTCACGCAGTATTGTTCACAGAACATGTGTCCAAGACATTGGCTTGACTGTGACTAGTTGCACACCCGACCCGACTAATCGTGTTGTATGTAGACGACCTTATGTCTCGGAGTAATATCAAGCTGTCTGTGATATTGCCACCCTAATGGTAGGGACATCTGTCTCTTATGAAGGAAGACTGCCGAATAGGATGGTATGTTTGAGGTAAGAAATTCATAATACCAGGTGTTTTGTCATCATCAGCTCATAAATAGGTCTCCACCGAAGGGCGCGAATCGGGCCTAGTCAACCACGTGGGCCCGTACGGATTGGTCGACTTCACATACATAAAGTCACGTCCATACATAAACAAAGTCACGCCTTTATCTCTTACGGGCTAGGCAGAGTGTAATGAGCTGAATTAAAAGCGTTTTCGCCACGTCGGATGAATTAAATATATATTAACGACAATAACTTTTGAATTTCCATATTTTACCTAGTTACTACAATTTTTATTAACAAAGTACCCATTACTGCTAGATGTTACCCAACTAATATTGTGTATTCTGCCCTAATACCGCGAGCTGCCACCCTAATGGTAGACACATCTGTCTCCTATGAAGACCGTGAGTTACTTATGATTATGAAGGACGGTATGTAGTGACCCTTACTTTATGTTGAAATAGACAGAGGAAATAGACAAGATGATGATACCCTATTTATAAGATGTTTTTCTTAAACGTTTTGTAACGACTGTTCTGTGGTGTGTGTTTTCTGAGCCTTAGGATCTCGATTCTGTGGTCATGAGTTCGATTTCCACGGGTTTATAATATTGTTTTTGTTTATGTTGTTATGTTAATTGTTGACATTATGGTTAAGACAATGCTGATATGCTATTTATTACTCATCCACTTGACGAGTAATAAATAGCAGATCACTAATTTCACCGCTCACAGCTAAACCGCCGTAGCTTAGTTGGTTAAGAGCGTTGGACCGGTTTTCCAAAGACGCGGGTTCAAATCCTATCGGCGGGTGAAATTTTTGATTTGTTATTTCTAATATTATTAAGATAATTTTTGTTATCTCCAGGTCATTTGACGAGTAAGATAAATTGCGTGTTTTGGAGGACACGTTTGACCAAGATTTATCGGGCCGGTCGTCGTCACGAAAGGTTAAATTAAATATCAAAGAGAGGACACAAAACCTATTCAATAAAGGAATTAATATGTCGAAGCACATCTGATATAATAAACGACTCTGATATAAATCATATCCCGCTGAAAATCGGCAGAAAAATGTCGCATAAAAGTGACGTTGGCAATTTATTTCATTTTCTGTCGTAGCGTAAGCAACATATAAATTGAAATCAATATTCATTAGCTCACATTGATACAGAAAGTCACGCTTTCATCTTCTAAGGGGTAGACAGAGTGTCATCAGCCGAATGAAAGTGAGAACAAATATTATCTACGTATGTTTAGTCATCATCATCAGCATCACTATACAATGAAATAAATTATAAGTAAAAAAACTTTTTAAAACAAGCTTTTATCTTAAATGCGCTAAAAAGAATAAAATAAAATTTTCCTTTAAAACTTTTACTATCAATTTACAACGTCATTACATAATTTTTATAATATAAAAGCTAGTCGCGAGATTGCTTAAAACTAGTACTTTCGACGAAGCGGTTCCGAAGGCTATCTTTCGGCTTCATCATTAGACCCTGGTCATCATGTGTAATAGAAACTGCTTAAGACAACAAATATAATGAGCCCGAACTCGGGAATCTTAGCACTTCGGACGTGGCAGTTCCGACGGCTACCTGTCGGCTTCATCATTAGACCCTGGTCATCATGTGTAATGGAAACTGCTCAAGACAACAAATATAATGAGCCTAAATTTAGATATCTTATCACTTTCCATGAGGGAGATCCAGTGGATATCTGTCAACTCCATCACGAGATCAGCTTGATGATATCATAATATTGCATTGTCACCGGACTTACATAAGTGTGCAAAATTTCAGCTCAATCGGTTGAAGATAACTGCTTCAAAATTGAGTTGCAAGATTCCACCCGAACACACATAGTTAGTTAGATACAGTGCAAGTTAAATAAAAGCTTTAAAAAAATTTCAGCTCAATCGGTTGAAGATAACTGCTTCAAAATTGAGTTGCAAGATTCCACCCGAACACACATAGTTAGTTAGATACAGTGCAAGTTAAATAAAAGCTTTAAAAAAAAGAACTTTTGTACAGAGATATGTTATCTTAATAATTTCTTAATCTACTAACAACGTACTAACAACGTACCTACTTAAAGGAACTGGGTAAAAAGATATTGCTGACCAAACTTTAGGGTGTGTGAACCTACCCATGAATCTGAACAACTTTCCCCAAGGAACATAGGTCGAAATATGAATAAAAAAAAAATAGAACCTCGCATACAATTGGTGACTTTGGCTTGAGTAATTTTGTATGGGTATCATTGCTTTTACTCCATAAAGATTGGTCAGTTATTTTTTACACCCTGTATAGCTAAAACCCAGCAAAAGAATTAGGTATCTAATTACTCTTTTCTGCAATAATTTATCCCTGCCCTTCCGTTCCCTTTAAACAGCAGGATTCGACCCATAAATCTATTACAATAATGAAATACGTAAGCGCCCTAAATTAAGGGTTGCCAGTTACGCTAATTCTAATTTTAAATTATATAAATTACGTAAAACGCTCGATGTTTTAGAGCTGTTTGATTATTCCTACCGATAATAAAAGTTAAGCAATGATTTGACCCTGACGAAGCTATTATGTGTTTGCTCTTGATCGACGCAAACTGCGATAGGAGTTGCTAAGAAAACAAAACTGAATAATTTTCACTAGGAGATTCCTTCAGGAAACTGAAAAAAGATAAGGTTTTCCTTACAAATTGTTTGATCGAGGTAATAATTTTGTATGGGAAAGTCAAAAAATATTTTCATTTCCTGAAAGATAATAATATAATATCTGTTTTCAAAGACCGCGAGGCTTAACATAGTGCATCTTTGTCGAACAATTATTTCCTACTTTAGAATTTCAGCGGTTTAATAAAAAAAAAAACATTCATAACAAAACCAAATTCACTGTAAATTGGCTACTTTCCAACTAGTCAAATCAGCAACTTTTTATGAAATGTCAAAAACGCTTTTTTGTATGAAAATAGTAAGTTATGACGTCACATTTTAGTAAATATTGACTAATCAAATCAATAACTTATATTTATTTATTTATTTATTTAACAGTTTATTGTACACATGAACATACACAGAACAATTACATAGGAATTACGACACAACAGGCACTGCTTATTTCTAAAAAGAAATTTCTTACAGCAGACCTAATAAGTGTGATAGCATAAAACGTAATGCTTATATACTTTTAATTCGATTATTAAAATCTAAATGTGCATTTTTTTTTAATGATGAATGAAATCCACAATATTTTAGCCATTAGTTTAAGTAAAAACGTTTTGAATTTTTTAAGCTACCTAGTCAAGTACCCAATTGGCATTAAAACAGTAAGCTATTTAGCACTTATCAGTGTTCCTACGTACCAGGGCTGCATAAGTACAAGAACCCATTCAGTAGCCGTCACAGAACCCACAAAGCGAAGATTGAGAGACTCGTTCGCCACAGGAAGTGCCCATTGGCTAGAATTTCTAGTCCTAGAGCCGACGACGGTTATGGTTTTGTCACACGTGGTTGACATTATTGCAATGGTCGATTTCAGTCACGGTAAAACTACTTTGGTTCTTATAACCTGGAAGGGTACACAAGAGGAAGCCTGAAAGTTGCGCCCATTACAGACAAGATGAGAGGGAATCGCCTTGCATGGTATGGGCATGTTATGCGGAGGGATGAAAGTTACGTAGGCAAAAGGGTTATGAATTTGAATGTGGATGGATATGTTGGGAGAGGACGACCGAAGAAAAGATGGGTGGACTGCGTGAAAGATGTGAGTGTTGAACTGACGGCTGACAGGGATGAATGGAAGAAGAAAACGTACTGCGCCGACCCCAAATAAATGGGATAAGGGCAAGCGAATGATGAACCTGGAAGGGAAATGTATTGTTTTTTTTTTTAACTTGACAAATACAATGAAATAGTTTGTGGTTCTCAAACTAAGAAACGCTGTGTTGTGGCTCTTTTCTTTCAGTTCGACACACAATTTTTATTTGTTTATTATTAATTTTGTTATTTTACTTGTTATATAATTGTTGTCTTCTTTTTGTGTAACTGTTTTTTTCCCTTTTTTTTATCTAACAAATGATTTTTATCTATTTAATTAAATAGTCAAAAACCAAGGGCTGACGATGCCGCCACTAAAGATCGGATCTTAAAACCGGATGATTAGAATTTTGTGTAGGTAATCTTTCATTACTTGATCTACCCCAAAAATAAACACCTGGTTGATGAAAATAGGCGGAATTATTACATTTTATTTAAAAATATTCATTCTGATTTTCAATTACCATATACACCGTCAGCTCTTGGTCCATCAGTAGCGTTATCATCAGAACGCAAGAGGATCCATTGTCAATGTCCTTTGTGGAATATTGCTGTCTCTCTCCGACAGCGTCCTATGATTACGTCACAATAAGCCCTGTCTTTCAAAATGGCTGCGAGACGGCGACTATTTTGTGATGTGATTTGAATAAAATATTGAGCAAATGGCAATTTGTTGTAAACCGATAAAGTTATATATTATTTAAGACGGTGGGCCCTTTCTCTTTTAATAAACCCTTGTCGCACTACCTTCCTCCTAAGGAATAAGGACATAGACCTGATTTATGTAAGTTATTTATAGGTCCACCCTCTCTACCCTAGACTTCAAAAACATTCCTATTTGAACTGAACCATAAAATTAAGGACAGTGCACACTCGGTTGAGTTTATATGAGATACTCGATTCTCAATTTCGAAGAGTTCAAAGGACTAGCGGTTCTGTACAGACAAACACACGCTATAGGTACCCGAATGCGCGAAGCAAAAATAGGGTAATGTGTTTATCAGCCTATACATACATAAAGGCAAGCTTTTATTATTCGAGAGAGCGTAAGACGCCCAGTGAAAGTTGATATAGACATTCTGACATCTGGCCAACATTAGGGGCAATTTCAGACTGAAAATTCTATTGCTAAAGTGACAGATTGTCAGCTCTATTATGCCTAAATTGCAATATACTGAAACTCTTGATTCTCTCCACTGATTTTTACAGTATGCCCCATGGTATGCCCAGGAAGAGAAGCAGCTGGACCATTCTATGTGCTATAGATCCCAATCCTGAAAGGAAAAAAAGAACTCTTGGGGCTAACTTTATCTGTAGCTGTCTGTACACTTCTCCTATGTGTTGCTCTTTATTTTATATTCAGATCAATTTAATTTATTGAGTATCTTAACCATCATTCCCGCAAACTGATAGGGGGAATAGGGGTTGCTCAGTCAACAAAGTTGAACAATTTATGCCAGGAATTATTTTCAGGAATTGTTTCACTATAGTGATAGGTAGTCAGACAGTATAACCCGGGAATAGAAGCAGCTGGAACATTCTGTGTTATTTTATCGCTTCCAGTCCAGCATTGAAGAACTCAGTCCGAAGAAAGAGCAAACAAACTCGTCACAATTTAAAATGTATTAAAAATGTAAACATTTTCTGTTACACCCTGTACAAATGACCATTTAATTTAGCAGTTACAGTCTGTCCCTTTATTCTAATTATTATTAAAATAAGGCGCTTACTTAAAAGACTACTGTTTCACAAAATACTTCCAGTTCATTTCCGATTTGATCGTAAACAATTCGAAACTGTTCGGAAGTTTGGTTCGAACTTTGCTCTCTTCTCCAGTTCCGAGTTTTGACACAGTACAAGTAAGGGGAACAGTATAAAAAACTTCTTCGTACATAAAAGACCGAAATACGCCCCTAAAAACTTGGTACTTTACTTCCATACAAGAACAGGGAGTGATAGCTTAAAAAACAGTACCTACGCACCAGATATAAGGGGTTTCATCAGACCTGGCTAAATGTTTTTTAAGATGTTGAGGCCTAGAACTTTGAGCCCTTAACGAAGGAATATAACTTAACTATGATATAATGTTACTTAAATTCGACAGAGACACGATTTAATTAAGATAAGACCATATCTGTCATTTTCAGCCATGAGAGGACAGTCACAACAGTCAGCCAACGGCACTATAGACAATCTAAGAGATAATCCCGTCAAACCAAGAATTTATGGATAATTAGTCGTGGTGTGGTCCTTTCAGTGTTGTAATTTAGGCGATGGGCTGACAACCTGTCACTTATGGCAATATACAGATCTATCTAGAATAACCCTCAAAACTTGTCAGACGTAGCGAAACGACCTTTGTTTAGGTCGTTTACGCTCTGCCTACCCCATTAGGGATAAAGGCGTGATTGTATGTATGTATGTATGTATGTGGTCCTTTAAAATTTCTGAACTATTTGTAACTGACAAGATTAAGATAAGTTCGACTATAATCCGTCCCTTTCTGTTCTCTAATGACAGAAAATTATTCTTATTTTATTATAGTCGTGTTTCCGACAAATCGGAGCCATTAGATATACTGCTCTTCTTATTTTATCTGTGGCACAGTTTTGATGTGTTCAAACGAATTTTCACGGCTTGTCGCGTCGTTTCACGTTTTACGCGAAATTAAGTCTTAAGAACTTACTTTATTTCGCTTTGAAGTGATAGAACTCTTTGTGTCTATCTGCCCATTTAATACTTTCGCTGTTTAAGTTATGATAATAATATTTTTATTTATTTATTTTATTTATATTTGAATCAATCATTAGGTAACTAAAAATTTTAAAGCTTTTCTAATGATGGTGGTCAGTTATTATTATTTTTCGAAAAGAAAGAAATCTTTAGAAAAAAAAATAGTAACTTACCACCATCATTAGAAAAGCTTTAAAATTTTGAGTTTTATGTCAACCTAAGTAACTATGATCTAAGAGCGTTTACGCACTGGTCCGTATCCGAGAAAATTTGTATGGATTGGAGCGGAAATGTTTGACAGCTTCCATATAATTTCTCGGATACGAACCGAATACGGATGGCAGTGCGTAAACGACCTAAGTAAATTTTCGTATTTCGACCTATGTTCCTTGAAAAAAGAGGTTCAGTTACATAGGCAGATTCACATCCTTCAGGGTGCGTAGGTAATTAGGTATGCCCTTTTTGTTACACGTCGTATAGATAGGTAAGTATAATTAATTTCATATTAAGCCTATGATTTATGGACAGGGACAATGAAGGTTTTAGTCTAAGGCCCGTATTTGTAATCAGCTCTCAAGAGTGACAGCGAGTTTGAGTTCGTATCAGAAATGTCATTTCAGTACAAAACGACCTGTCAAATCCATACTTAATATAGCTCTCAATCTTGAGATCGCTTTATAAATACGAGCCTAAGGTTTAGTACACTGGTGACTATTTCTAAAATGCCTTTTCATAAAACAAGCATTATCTTTAACGGCTCAACTTTTCACGTCGCCTTCAAAACTCATCAAAGGCGGATGATGTAAATGGCGTCTTTTAACCGATTGTGCGAAGAGAGTGATATCATTGTTTTGATGATTCATAATGGATTACATCATTAATGCAGATATTTAAAAATACATTGTCTATAGATAATTCACCCCTACCTACTACTAATACTCTTATAAAAGTAAAATATAAATTTGTTTGTCTGTTTCTTTTGTTTGTTAAATCATACTTAAACGGTTGATCAGATTTTGATAAAATATGGCAGCATGGCAGATGTGTTCATAGCCAAATATAATGTATCCTCTACTCCGGTAAAATAATTAATTCTCATCTCCTCGGCCACGGGGAGAAATGGTGTGTGTGTTAGGTTGCATGCTGGTCCAAAACACTAAAATAAAAAGAAATAACACACCTAAATGAGATAAAAAAGGTCATTCCGCAAGTCTAACAAGTCTTTATACCGGGTGTAAGGGACAGCGTCCCGCAAACTGATAGGGGTTGCTCAGTCAACGATACTGAACACATATCAATAGGTTTTTTTTCAGGAAATGAAAAAAAATTTTTGCTTTTCCATACAAATTGTCTGATCGATGTGGTAATTTTGTATGAAAAAGCAATTTTTTTTCATTTCCTGAAAAAAAATCCTAATGGTAGTTGTTCAGTTTCGTTGACTGAGCAACCCCTATAAGTTTGCGGGACGCTGTCCCTTACACCCTGTATTTACTGTAGTGACAGGTTTCTTTTTACGTTAATCGACGAATATCACAGTCGGGGCATTATTTTTCAACTTAAACTTGGCTTATCGAACGTAATTTTAATAGGCCGGTCTCAACTGTCACCAGGAGGGTGCTAGCCTGTCTTCTAAAGTAATAAATCAGCCTTTATGGAAAATTCCGCGTCACAATTTGGTATGCCCTTTTCTTGTGGTCCTCTCTATCTGCAGCTCTTAGGTTCGATCATACCAAGAACCCAATTTAATTTCATAATAATTATTTAATGCAAAAATAAAAATAAAAACACTACGCCAACCTAGGTACCCCGTATAAGATAGATAATGTACGTTTATTAGGTATTATGACTTCACATCAAGCACATTCTTATAAAAAAATGTATTTTTTTCAAGAATAGTGTTAAAGTTGAACAATTAACGATAAATAAACAACTGTGGGACAAGTTGAAGAAGAATTTCCTGTACGTGTTTTTTCTATGAGTCTTATAAGAGTGCTAAGAGAGTCTTATGAGGTGATGAAGCGTTATTAGAGAGCGAGATTCTCCTTGGCAATTAAAAAGCTTTTGCGAGATTAAAACTCGCGCCTCGAAGGAATTTTTATTATTTTCTAACGTGCTGCCGGAGTTTAATAAGCGCTTTAAGTTATCTGTTTAGCTTATAGAGTGGAATTCCACTCTAGCAGATATGTTTCAGGATAATAATGTCCAGGGTTTTTTAAGGCGAGATCAATATAATGGTCAATCCAAACAGTAGAGAGATTCGGCGCGCTCTTTTCAAGAGAACTTTATTCTATGCAATAAGATAGAATTTCATTGATAGAACAAGAAAATTGATAGATTGCGCTGCGCCGCGCGGTACAGCCCTAGGAGAGTATTAGTATTCTGTGGTACAGCCCGTCACTTCACATGTACAATGTGATGATTGTGGTACAATCTCCCTATGAGTTTGGACGAAATAAAGCTGTTGAATGTCGAACTCGTGTCGAGCTTGTATGGTGCCTGGTTAGAATAGCATCACCCCATAACTTCCTGCGGGTGTCGTAAAAGGCGACTAAGGGATAAATCCAGGGAATGGGCAGCAGCGTTTCCTGTGAATGGAAAACTTGTACTGCGCTCACCAACCCGCCTGCCAAGCGTGGCCACCAATTTTGGGGAGGCCCATGTCCAGCATTGGACTGTTGTGGCTGATGATGAATGTCGAACTCCGGTCATGCAGAAAGCGGTCGTAACCCAGATGGCCCCTTTGTGTCTGGATTTTTTCTATGTCGTGCCTGACCTACATTAAAAATACCTATAATAATATTAAGAATTCTCGAAACTTGCTTGCCTCTTGACCTATCAAAATATAGTAGTTTTCCTAATAACAGTTCTCAAAGATTTCCTAATTTGAGACTACTATGTAGTCGTACAATGCTGGTATTACCAACCCTGAGAGACGTTTATTGCGCACTAAAGCGACAATGTATTTTATATCTTTTTGTGCGCCTCTTAATGGCTACACGTAACCTTTTAGAAGCATTCCTGTGACATCCAACTTATGAAGTGGATTACGAATATGGAATAAGAAGATCTAAAATTGAATCACTTGAACCTTCGAGATTTTGTACCTACCGATTATACTTAAAAACTATATCATGGCTTGAATGGGGGATAAAAACGTAAAGCTAATTGCCGATGACGCCACTGTTGAGTGTTCCAAAAGAGACCAATGAGAAGACACAAAACTGACATTGATATCGATATTGACAGATTACTGACCAATCACAGGAAAAAGGAACACTCAACAGTGGCACCATTTTGTTCTCAGTTTTTAACCCCATTGTTTCTGGAAAGAAACACTAGTCATAATAGTATAGTTGGAAAATTATATGCAAGATGTCGCTAGTGTCCACTCAAAGACGCTTTAAAGAAACAACAGATCAACAATTTCACCGCTCAGGAGGAGAACCGTAGTGGTTATGGCGTTGGGACGGTTTTACAAATACAGGTTCAAATCCTGTCTACGGTTGAAATTTTTGATTTGTTGTTTAAAATATTTTTAAATAAAATAGCACTTTAAGTGCAAAAACACAAATTATGAACTTTGTAGTTCATCTCCTCAACGTAAATCAGTCTGTTGATTTACGTTGAGGAGATGAACTACAAAGTTCATAATTTGTGTTTTTGCACTTAAATATGACTTAGATGATAACAAAACAACAGAGTGTTTGTTCTTTATTATTTAGAGTAAACACAAGTTGGACAGCCAATGTGAAACACGACCATGGGGTTGAATTCCCAAATTGACGATTTTTAAAAGTTGAAGTAAATAAAAATCTGACAGGCTGACACATTGGGCCTGTAGTACTTGTACAGTTATGATATACGCTAGCCCTGATATGATACATAATCGAGAACAATAGGGCAAAAATACACGAAGAGTCAAATCCATTGGGCGCTTTTCCACTAGACGGCACGTCAACGGCAACGGCAACGGCACGGCGACGATCACGTGACAATACCTATGAGAATCGATGACATGCCGTGACAGTGCCGTGCCGGCAAGTGGAAAAGCGTGTCATATAATTTGATTGATTTTCATACATTGTCTCTTCCACGGTATCGTCGACGATACCGTGCCGTTGCCGTTGCCGTGGACGTGCCGTCTAGTGGAAAAGCGCCCAACTTGAAGCTTCTCCGAAAGATTCGCTTGCGATTTTCATACAATTTTGCCTGCGAATCTACTTGCTACTCTTTCGTATGCGCATTTCACTTTCAGTGATTCAAAAATATGGCTCCTAGACTTTCAGGATCTACATTCTACATCTATCGAAGTAGCTGAAAATTTATAATACTGTATGACTCATGGTGTATTGGGTTACCGCATCCGATGTTTATATAAATACTACAGAGATACCGCGTTTATTTTAATGTCAGAGAGGCTTGCCACCTGTGCGGTCAAATACAAACCGCAAAAATCATAATAATAATGTTTGAAAATGCTCAAATATTTCTAAACTTCTCTCCGTCTGTTTGCACCTAATTGGAGTAGGTACAATGTGTAACGCAGTGCGGTATTATAGAAACCTGCTAATAGGTGTAATGGTGGTGTAAGTAATAAGTAGGTCAACTTTCGATGGAAACTATGGCATAAGCATGGGTTTCAGAAGTATCTCAGGTCATGGCTAGGCCATGGGATCTATGACCGTGGCCTGTAGGTACTAAAACTTGAGAAACAACAAATAAAAACTTCAATGGGCGCTTTTCCACTAGACGGCACGTCAACGGCAACGGCGACGGCACGGCGAGATCACGTGACAATATCTATGGGAATCGATGACATGCCGTGACGGTGCCGTGCCGTCAAGTGGAAAAGCGTGTCATATCATTTCATTGATTTTCATACATTATCTCACCTACGATATCGTCGACGGTACCCGTGCCGTCGCCGTTGCCGTTGACGTGCCGTCTAGTGGAAAGGCGCCCAATCGCAGACACTCATTGATGTTCTGGGGGTAATAATTGAACTTGCAACCTTGGGATACCGTCCCAACGCTCTAAACAATTGAGCTACTTGCATTTTACCGTCAGATTATGACGGTCGGTCACAAAAAGGGTTAATATTGTTAAATTAATAAAAAAATATGTAAGTATACGAAGCTTTTTACTGAGACTTTTTTTTACACACAGTAATAGTACATTGATTAACGAGTGGAGAACATGACCGATTCCCACGAGGGTGTAGTTTGAGGCCCGAAGCGTAGCTGAGGGCCTCAATACACACGAGTTGGGAATCGCATTTTCTTCCGAGTTATACATAGTGCTTTATACTACACCTATGAGGAAAATATAATTAAAAATCCTTGTAAAATAAAGAATGATATCACTTACATGAGAAGATATCTTAAGAACATTTGAAGTGTCATCATCCATTCGAACAGAACACAAACAAACAAAACACATAATAAATACAATTACACATTACATCAAAAACACTAAAAACCTTATTTACATTGAATAAGTCAAATAAATCAAAGAACGAAAAAGAATTCGCGCGGACATGTTGATTTTACCATATTTTTTACTTAAAAATATAAAAGAGGCAAATGAAGCTAAGCACATACTGCCAAAAAATGTAAGTGGCCAGTATCATTTTGTGGGCTTCGAGATACAAACTTTTTGTGTTTTGGCATCCGCCTGTTTCTAGTTTTGAATTATGAATTTAAAAAAAAATAAAGGAGGGGAGAAAATACTTTCTCCCCTAGGCGAGAAAGTAAATCCCATATATTTTTGCCGCCCGCATAGTCGTTCGCTTGGATTTACGTACTTTCTTCCCTTTTTTCAAGTAAGAACTAATATACTTTCCGAATAGGTGTAGTATAAAAACATATTTTACACAATGTTCGTAAATTTTTCTTTTAGTATATTCAAACGTTGAATAAAATACCATAACAAACATCAAAAGCCGAAGACTCCATAAAAACATCTTAGCTTATTGCAAAATGCTCAGTAAACCATGACACTATCGAATATTTATGGTTTACCGTAAAAACGACTTGTAATATAAACCGTATCGACTGGATCTCTGTGTTGTGTCATTTTACGTAACGTAAGTCATTTCTATTTCTTTATTGTTTTATGTCAACAAAATTATAGGTAAGTAAGGCTCGTATTTATAAAGCGATCTCAAGATTGAGAGCAATATTAAGTATGGATTTGACAGGACGTTTTGTACTGAAATGACATTTCTGATACGAACTCAAACTCGCTGTCACTCTTGAGAGCTGATTATAAATACGGGCCTAAGTACCTACATTGGGTACGTATACTTTTTTCGCTTGCGGTTTATTTTGCGTAGATTTTCTCGTTCACTAAACTTGCCCTTAATATTTGTCAGACGTGGCAAAAACGCCTTTTACTAGACGTTTTATGCTCTGCGTGCCCCGTTAAGGATAAAGTCGTGATTTTATGTATGTATGTAAGGCCCGTATTTATAATCAGCTCTCAAGAGTGACAGCGAGTTTGAGTTCGTATCAGAAATGTCATTCCAGTACAAAACGACCTATCAAATCCATACTTAATTTTGCTCCCAATCTTGAGATCGCTTTATAAATACGAGCATAAGTTTCTTGTTGACACGTGCTAACTCTCACCTTCGAAACATCACAACGGCGCCTTGGAAACACCTCGTATTTTCAAGCAAAAAGAACATAATATTTGAGAAATGCCTTTTCGCTCATATTTGATGAAAATTCCTGAGTGAATGTCGTTGACTCGCCAAATAAATATGTTTTTGAAATAAATTAGGTTCCATCTTATTTCGTGCGATATCAAGCGTCTGCAATTTAGTCAATTGAATAGCATTTTCGTGCGATTGGTTTTTGCAGACAGTAAATATTTGTGATTTATTTTGAAAGGTTATGATTTTGTGATTTCTTTGCCAAATGTAATGAGGCATACGAAACATACTTTGAAATTTTATTCAGTGAGATACCGCGGTTACGACTGCAGAAATAGCGGGGGCGGGTTTTTAACCTTGTGGTATAGTTTGAGCCAATTAACTTGACTTCAAATGACACTGTCCGCACATTGAAAATTCGTCTAAAATCAAGTGGTTATTGTGTGAATTTTTAGATCGGATTTCTTTAATTTATTTCGGACGATTAGCCTTTTGTATAACTACCCTATTTATTACCTTTGTGATCTCGTGGTCTGAGAGTTCCGCTTTCAATCTGGAGGCCATGATTTCGATACCCAAAAAAAATTGACACATTACGAAATCGTTCACACGCTGGTATACAAAATGGTATGAAATATTTTACAGGATTGACTGTGTACTAAACTACATTATTTCATGCTCGCTGTTATGAATCTACTTCCGATAATCATTCATATAAAAACCAACCTATCACAAAAAAAATATGTTTCGCTTTGCCGAACACAATAAACAAAGATTTCACTGCCCAATTTTTTTCCAAGTACGCAGAATATTGGAAAGATAAAAACATTAACACAAAAAAACATAAAGTATCTGTAAGTGTAAGTAGTATTACTCAGACATGTGAGCTCACTGCATTGTATTGTAAGTACATATCAGAATTAGTCCATCCTCAATTGGCTGGACTTGCCACCAGGGAGGGATTTAGACGTAATATCTTGAGAAGCTAAAAGTCATACTGAGTGAGTGTTGGCGATAATTTATGCTACTTATCGAGACAGTCGACGATCACCCATTGATATTTTCCCCACATCATCATCATCATCATCAGCCACAACAGTCCACTGCTGGACATGGGCCTCCCCTACATTGGGGGTATATGCCATACTCACCACGCTTGGCAGAATAACGGTTGGTTCTAAACGTTAAGCCCTCAATCCTGGTGGTCACTTTTCTAATAATGGTCGTTACAGGACGACATTGCTCCACGCCCCTAGGAATAACCTTATAAACCCTACACGTGACCGTGACCCCGGGTGGTGCCAAGAGTGATACGATAAATAAATAATACCTAGATTCGTCCCTGGGCCACTAGACGCGGTACAGACAGTAACCAATTGAAGGGCAACATCCAATCCTATGAATTCTAGCTATTCCTGTAAATTCTAACTAAGTGCCTTACCTACCTTAGTACTCGAAACATTTCCCAATATAGTGCAAAACACAATTAAACTATGGTGAAACATACGACTTAAATAAGTCACTGTCTCATTTCAAATGTCGAACATTTTCTCGAGAATTTTCGGTAAGGGATGAAAGTTCCAATGATGACTGGAGTTTTCAACCCTTACCTTAGGGTGTGGATTCTACAATAGCTTTCACCCCTCATTTCTTTTTCTAATTTCCGCTTATAAATTAGGTCTACATACAAAATAACGTTAATAAAGGGGTAAATATTTTTCTTTTAACTTTTAGGGATACACCCTTTCTTAATGAGCAAAAGTTTGTTAGGGGCGAAAAATATGGATTATGAACGTATTTTTGCAACTTAGGCTCGTATTTATAAAGCGATCTCAAGATTGAGAGCAATATTAAGCATGGATTTGACAGCCCGTTTTGTACTAAAATTACATTTCTGATACGATCTCAAAGTAGCTGTCACTATTGAGAGCTGATTATAAATACGGGCCTAAGAATAGGGTGTTTAGGTCATCATCATCATTAATTTAAGAGCCTTGCTCTTGTCGGTTGAGTACATGAAGTGAACGCCAGGGTGTTTAGGTAGGTGTGAAAAATGTTTTCCGAAATAGGGGATTAAAATTATTTTTGTTTTGAAAAGTAGGTAAAATAAAGAAAAAAGCTGCCCGATTGGTAGTCATTTATTTTTAAATTATTAACTACAGAATCGATCGCAGTGTGTTTTAATTTTGTATGTTAAACCGTTAAAACACAATCTGTCGAAAAGTTACAGTTAAAATTGTGTGTTGCTAATCAGTAATCCTAACACAATCGCGAAACCAGTTTCATTAACAGTTTACAAATTAATAGCCTTTACCTACTCATAATTTATTCGAACTTGTTGCACAACTAGTTGCCCGACAGGTTGGTCAACTTGTCGGTTGCCACGGACATTGACCTCGATAAAGGTGTCATCGCGTTTAGGCTACTGCATAGATAATGTTAGGAACAGTAAAACGAGTCCTAACAAGGGATTTAAGACGTTAAAACTGAAAAAAATATTTTTAATCAATTTGTTTTTACTTAGGAAGAAGTTTACATTGAATTTTAAACAATAATATTTAGCACAAATAATACACAACTTAACCTAACCTTTTTACTTAAGTACTGTAAGGCCCGTATTTATAATCAGCTCTCAAGAGTGACAGCGAGTTTGAGTTTGAATCAGAAATGTCATTTCAGTACAAAACGGCCTGTCAAATCCACACTTAATATTGCTCTCAAACTTGAGATCGCTTTATAAATACGAGCCTAAGTGACAGTGGACCGAATAGGCGCTCCAATTTGTTTTTATTTTCTACTGTGTTTTTGGCAATAATACGCAAAATAAATCAAATCAAATTTTGATTAATTTGTGTGAAGATGCTCTACTGTTCATATTTTCTACAATGTCTTCGGTAAGAGATTTATTGATTAGTTCGAGACAGGGGTCCTTTGCAAAGGTCTCAGTCATCTTTAGACTATTCAAGTCATAACAAATCAAAGTCGAATAATCTTCATTAAGTCTTTGTAATCTTGACTGAGTGATTATTTTAAACAGCAGCGCCCACGCGAGAGGTATTAAAAATATACTAAGCGATTTTAAATTAAAAGAACTGACTTTACAATAATGTATTCTAGCCTACTTGACCTCCATGATGCACGTGAAGTGATAGAACGCAGAATGTACCAGCTGCTTTTGTTCCCGGGCATATCTTATAAGTCAATAGAGAGGGATTTGAGGGCACCTATCCATAGCCTGATCTGATGATGATGATGATGATCTGAAATAAAGACTGAGCCTTTATCAGACGTGGCAAAAATTGTTTTAGTAAGCCGCTGACACCCTGTCTACCCCGCAAGGGATACAAGCGTGATTATTGTGTATGTATCCTAGGCCTAAGTCATAACAATTTGGGATTTTACAACGGAGCGTGACATTTTAATGTATTTAAACGTCGTACCATGTTTTGGTAACGACCTCAGAATATGTTTTTAATTTGTTTATTTTTTAACCTTACATTTTATGCTCTTTTTACGGAGAATAAATAAAATAAAAGAGATTGACGATGACGAGCGACCTTAAAAGGTTCATAGATTGGGCGCTTTTCCACTAGACGGCACGGCACCGGCACGGCACTGGCACGGCGACGATCACGTGACAATATCTATGGGAATCGATGACATGCCGTGACGGTGCCGTGCCGTCAAGTAGAAAAGCGTGTCATATAATTTCATTGATTTTCATACATTATCTCACCTACGATATCGTCGACGGTACCGTGCCGTCGCCGTTGCCGGTGACGTGCCGTCTAGTGGAAAAGCGCCCATTACCTACCAAAAGGCGTGATGATATGTATGTTTGTTATGTATGAAATAAATAAAATTGCTCATATCATGGTTGCTCACTGATGTTATTCTTTTCAGGTAATTGCGGCCATTTTCCCCGAAGTTGCTGCAAGCTTTAGGTAAAAGAGTTATTAGGTTCTTACAGTACAAGGTTATTTTGGGGACTTCAGCGGTCGCTCAGCATCGAAACTGAACAATTTTCATTAAAAAAAAACTGGAAAATTAAAAAATAAAACTTCTTAAAAATGACCACTTCGTTCAGATCCTTTTTGACGTTGGGGACCAAAGGTTATTTTGACCACTGTTTGTTAAGACCATTGCCTGTTTGACCAGTTCCCGAAAAGACTACTTCCTAATAGGTCCATTTTTTCTTTCAAAGAACATTCCTTTTGTGTTTTTTATTTTTATTGTTCACATTCATTATTTCTTTTAAAATGAATAAATGAAGGAACGAGTAAAGCAAATGCCTAAAATCACGTAAATACCGCAGATGAAATACCTTGTATTAAAATTATTAAATGACTGATATTATGATGTAGAGGTTTTGATGCGTTTAATTTTAACCTTGACATGGCTTGGATGTTAGACCGGTTTGGAGTGGCTATTTATAAAATCGTACCTATGCACATTCTGAATCAGAATTTTTGATACATACGATACGGGGATAAGGGACAGCGTACCCTATAATGATAGAGGTTGCTCAGTCAACGAAACTGAACAACTATCACCAGGAAATTCTTTCAGGAAATAAATGTTCAATTTCATCGACTGATCAACCCTCTTTCAGTTTTCGATAAGCTCTATTGCACTCGGTATAATAATATACTACCTACTTACTGAATAATTAGGTATATTTTTATATAAGGAGTCATGGAGGGAGAGGAGAGAGGCCTTTGCCCAGCAGTGGGACACATAACGGCTACATAAGATAAGATAAGATTAAAAAAATAAATCTATTCTTGTTTGATATGAATTCCCCAAACATTTTTTCTACTCACTCACTCAATTACTATAAATATGAAATCCACTATAAGCTATCGCCACACTAAGGCCCGTATTTATAATCAGCTCTCAAGAGTGACAGCTACTTTGAGTTCGTATCAGAAATGTCATTTTAGTACAAAACGGGCTGTCAAATCCATACTTAATATTGCTTTCAATCTTGAGATCGCTTTATAAATACGAGCCTTAGGCCCGTATTTGTATGATACGAACTCAAAGTAGCTGTCACTCTTGAGAGCTGATTATAAATACGGGCCTTAGTGGCTATAGCTAGGTAATAATAGTTGATACCATTGTAATACCAATTTAGATTGGCGAAGGCAAAAACCTCTTTTATCATTTTACACCACATTGCACCTACTTGAGTTTTACATCGCCATCTTAAGATGTGCGATGGACATGAAAAGCACCCATATTAACACTTTGATCAAAGATTTTGAATGCCTGATACATATACAAAATTTAAGTATACTTAAGAATTAACGAATGAAGTGATCATTTTATTCAAGAGTATAATGCATGGAAACGAAATAATATGAGAAAAATAAATTTTTAATGAGAAGGCATAATCTAAAGTAATAAAAAATTTAGAAGAAAAAGAAGAAAATTGAATCAGTTGGTTTAGCAGTTTGGGATAGGGCCTGATTTCTTTTAATACATCCTAATACTTATAATGGTTATAGGGAAAATCAGATTGGCACTCTCTTGTTCGTATTTGTAAATTAGGTTAGTAATTTAAAATTCCCTTAAGGGGCTACCCTGAGCCAGGTGGCGCCCTCATCAGTCAAAAAATCATTACTCACTGAAAAAGCAATTAATCGAAAATCCGGTAAACCAGATTGAAATAAAAGCAAAGAAGATAATTTAGAACATCATAAAGTTGCAATTCATAGTTTCTGGTAGTAACAGAAGGAAAATTTGCGAAAAACGGCCACTTTTAGCACTTTTGGTATCTGTAACTGCTGTAAACACTGAATCATGAATTTATAGTGCTTAAAACAAACTTCAGTACCTATTCTTTAATCTGGTTTACCGGATTTTCGATTCATTGTGTTTTCAGTGAGTAATGATTTTTTTAACTGATGAAGGCGCTGGCGGCACCAGGGATCCCCTTAAACAATTTGTTTCCGCCAATGCGTAGTATCTAATGATTGTGTAGACGGCTCGCCTGCTACATTCTTCGATCATTGGCTATATCGTAATGTAGCACGTTCATAGCTCTAAGCTACACCGCAGCTCGTAGCATAGATTGGCGGTTAAAGTGTTAATGTACGCCGCCGGTTAAAGTGTTAATATATATTTAAACTAAGCTTATACACTATGATATTATATTGATAGTGTAGACGGCTCGCCTGCTACATTCTTCGATCAATGGCTATATCGTATTGTAGCACGTTCATAGCTCTAAGCTACACCGCAGCTCGTAGCACAGATTGGCGGTTAAAGTGTTAATACATGCATTGCTAGCTACAGTTTATTTTCATAATGTGCTTGCATAGCTTCTAACTTCCATGCTGGACTGAGAGTGATAGAAAAACATAGAATGTGCCAGCTGCATCTCCTCCCGGGCATGCTGTAAAAATAAGCTAAGGGAATCGAGGGTTTCAGTGTATTGCAATTTAGGCGATGAGCTGACAACCCGTCACTATAGCAATATACATAATCATCATCTGTATTAGCCCTCGAAACTTATGTCAGACGTGGCGGAACAACCTATGTTTAGGTCGTTTTTGCTGTGCCTACCCCATTAGGGATAAAGGCGTGATTTTATGTATGTATGTAAAAATAGCTTTTCGTACAAAAAGTTGGTCATTTTGGTCAGTCCATTTTATTTTCAAAGGGTGTTTTTATATATTGCCTCTAACACCCGCTATTATTTTCATGTCCAACTTTATTAATGAACACCTAAATTATTTTCTCTAATTAAAGTCTAGACCTTCGGGGCATTCATTCTCAGTGAGTCTGGCAATTAACAGCAAACAAAGGGTTAAAAGTGGATCCAGGTTTTAACGAAATCAGCACGAAAGCCATATATCTAGGTAGTTTATTTAAAAAAAAACATGAGATATAAGGCTCCTCCGGGTTTTCGAAATCCCATACAAAACAAACGTGGTTTCGCTTTCATTCTTAAGGCGAGGTATTTCAACAAACGCCGCATTTTCAAGATTGGAAAACGATAGGAAACTTAAAAATATTGAGATCTAAATTCTGAAAAAAATATATGTGTTAGTTAAGGATCTAGCACAGGTGCAATCGCTTTCAGTTACATGATATCATGAACTTAACTCGATAGAAAAAAATCCTAAAGACACCTCTGCTTTGAATTTAGTTTTTGTACCATGTCCAAACTATTACGAAATTACAATTTATTTTTACACTGACTAAAAGCCTAAACATATTTCTAGGTGCATTCGCTGAATTTTACTTGATTAAATGAAGTCCATATTTACCATGTTCCAATATGTACCAAAATCGCGAACGCGGTGGCTCGGCTAGCCCAATCAGTCGCGCCCTGGCGCTTACGGACGACGGACCTGTGACAGTTTTTCTCGCAAAATTTCTTGGACCAATTTTTAATGCTTGTTGTTCATTATGGCTAACAAGCGATGCAAGGTTAGACCAAAAAGTCAGCTAAAGACATAACAAAAATGAGTCAGAAGAATGCGCTCCAAAGATTAGAGAAAAAGTAAATAAATATTTTATTTCTAATGTAATTTAGGACTTTTTATCATATTTAAATTTTTCGAAATGATAATTATTTCTTTATTCATCAAATTAATACATAAATTAGAAATTAAATATAATATTTGTTAAAACTAAGCGAAATGTTCAACGATCATAGTGCCACAGTATAATCATATCAGTGTATTTACCAGTGACAAGGGTGACATTTTGATATCTATATTATGAACACTTCGCCACTGCTGCCACCTGCATAGGTACTGCCTATCAGTGGCGAAGGGTGATATTTTGAAAGGAGGGTATCAGAAATTGACTTATGTATACCTGCTAGGGAAACTACTGAGATCGCTAAGAACAATCTTCTATTACTTATATTTTGTGTGTGTGTGTGTGTGTGTGTGTGTGTGTGTGTGTGTGTGTGTATGTTTGAACAAGTGGAAGACTTTCAATGAAAACTTAAATCGATTCTATTATTTAATATTTGAAATCAAATAACGTTCTTCTTCTTCTTCTTCTTCTGTCGTGTGGATTTCGAGTCAATCGACCCAATAACATTAACTATATAAAACCTCGGTGGCTATCTTCTTCGGAGCTTCTTTGACTCCCTGGACTCTCCACGCAGCCTGCAGTTACAGGCCGGTCCCTTGGTCTGTTAGCCACCCTCCGCGGTCAAGCTCACCGGGTAAGACCCAATTCGGAGAGGCCCAGTGAGCGACCAGCAAACAGGTGGCTAGGCTAGTAGTTTTCTTTTAGGACTAAGTATCTTGCTCTTGGCAGGCCTCTGGTAGATTTTCCTCTAATCCTCTTTGCAGGATCTGAGGGTCCTCGTCTTTGGGGGCGTGCGTGGTAGGGAGTGATGATCTTGAGGATGATTTTCCTGCTCTGTTGAACATGTTCTTGGTTCCATGATTCGACGTTCTCCCACTCTAGATCGCGATGTATGACGTCGTTCCTCATGTATCTCGCAGCCTTTATCGCTGTTCTGAGGGTTGGGTTCTCTTGAGCTCTGATTGTCTTCTTTGGGGAGTTGCTGGTTAGGGCGTACAAGGCGGGTGCCGCGTACGTATGTCTTGTAAATGTTGAGCTTTGTCCTGGTGGGTAGTTTGCTGTCCAAGAGGGATCTTAATTTGGCTCTCGCTGCCCTGTCACATACTTCACGTGCTTACCCAACTAGCAAAATCAGTACTTCAAGACTAAATCAAGACTACTTTTTTTGTTCTTGTACGATACTTGTGGTTTACTACAATGCTGGATTTGGGTACAGTTATAGGAGCATTCTTTTCTTATAAAGATCGTACAATCTACTTATAGAATGTTAGTTATCCCTATAGTACACTTGAGGAAGCGCAATTGCTTCTATAATTATCTGAAACTACACATTTTTAAGTACAACTCCACTTGTTAGTATCTGACGTAAGCATCTTACTAAAACAATTTTGTTTATAATGCTCTAGTAATATACTTAGTTGTGTAATTATAAGTACATTTTATAAACTGAAAAAAAAAAACAGAATCAGTTTCTTTGGCTGGTTATTGCAGTGAGTTGTAATAAAAGCAAAATATTAAAAATGTAAGTATCCATTTCCTTTTATAATATTAGATATAATTTGTAGTAACTGCATAAGGTAAATAATAATCTCCATACTGCACATATAGTGTGGGAACTCGCCGGGGAAGTCATTTTTGTTGTAAATTTGTACCAAGATTTATTTAATTTTACAACGCGCTTTGCAAAATAGCACTTATAATATTTGTTGTTAAATAATCATTAGAAGATTTTTATGATCATTCGCCATTTTTTTTAAATACTCTGCTTTGAGTATTTTAAAGAACAATTGTTAGTCAATTAGTACTTGTAGTAGTCGCAATCAAGACAACATGCCTCCATATTGAAACAAATTTAGGGTTCCTCATACAATCGGACTACATATGTGATTGATGTAGTATCTTATACGGTTTTTTGATCTTAAAACGCTCTTATTAAGCACTAATGCATTTAAAAGGATCTCAAAGAAGACTGTTACCAGACAAACTTATAATGATCTTAGCTAAGAGTGTTGTAATATCTTATGTACTTTTGTTTGATATTAAAACGCTCTTATTAAGCACTAATGCATTTAAAAGAGTCTTAAAGAAGACTGTTACGAGACAAACTTATAATGATCTTAGCTAAGAGTGTTGTAATATCTTATGTTCTTTTGTTTGATATTAAAACGCTCTTATTAAGCACTAATGCATTTAAAACAGTCTTTAAGAAGACTGTTACGAGACCAACTTCGAATTATCTTAGCTAAGAGTGTTATAATATCTTCTTTTCTTACAAAATGCTACTATAAGATTTCAAGACTATTAAATCTTTCTGCAGACAATTATAGGATGCGTATTCCTATAAGTCGTTTATAAGATAAACTTGTAGTCAACCATAAGACTAAGTAATAAAAACAAATGCTCTTGAGAATATACACGCTTGTAAAATGTTATTATAAGTAAAAAAGACCTATAATTGTTTTGTAAATAGTTTTGTAGCAAACTATAAGACTGAGATATAAATCCTAAAGCGCTTGAGTATATTCAAGCTTATGTAAGCCTATTATAAGAGACAAAGTCTACAACAATGCCTTTATAAGAACATTATTAGAGGGGTAGACTTATAATCTATCACTATAGGATTACTTTGCTTGTTGGGTAGCCATTGTGAGATTGCGGTCAATGATGACTCCTTCGTACTTGACCGAGCTTGTTCATTTTATACTTCGCCTTAAAGGCGTAGTGGCGGTGGTAGATCATATCGTCCGGTGATGAGGGCTTGCGTTTTTTCCACATTGGCTTAGAGTCTTTTTCCATTCAGGGAGTGCGTCAAGAGTTGGTTGCATCTTTTTGGCTGCGTGGTTGGGTTTCTACGAGGCTGGTATGAATGCTGCGATCCGCAAAGTGCTAATTGGACGTCTCCCACTCAAGAGTTGTCAAGGGATGTCATCTGTATTTATGGAATAGATATAACACGTTAGAGACAAGCAACTTCCTTGGGCGACTCCCGCTTGGATGGGATATTTTGAGGATTTAGCCCCTTCGACTGCCACGTGGAAACGCCTGCTTCGTAGGAATAACTCGATGGTCTTGACGTTCTTCTGGGTGTTGGGGTCTTAGACAGTTTGTAGACGAGGCCTTCGTGCCACACCCTGTCGAAGGTCTTCTCCATGTCGATCATCATGGCCACCAAGTTCTTTCTTGTTCATGCGTACGGCCATGTCGTGGATGACTCTAGCAACTGTTTCCGCGCCAGAATCGATTAAAGTTCCTTATCATGCAAGGATTTTCTGTATGGGGAGCTTTAATTGGCCCTGGCGCGGAAAGAGTTGCTCATAGCATAACACCACAATAGACCTATCTCTCCCTATAAGCAACGATTCACATGTCAGAGCCAATTAAAGCTCCCCATACAGAAAATCCTTGCATGATAAGGAACTTTAATCGATTCTGGCGCGGAAACAGTTGCTGGTAGGGAAAATGATACAACAACAATAATAAAACAACACATAATAAAAAATAATAGTATTGACAGCTCCCCCCACGAGCAACCGTTTCCACACCAGAGCCAAATCAAAATTCTTCATACAAAAGATCCTTGTATATCAGGCATCTTGAAAAATGGTGGAATCAGAAAACGAACCAAACATATCGGATCAATACGTCAACTACCTCCCACCTGCAAAATTTCAGCCTAATCGGAGCATTTTTTTTTCGGGCGCCATTTTGTATCCGCCATCTTGGATTTTCATGACCACAGGAAGTTGCCCTTTATTGGCCTCTATAATATTTCTTCGAGCACTTTCTACCTATCTTTCATCGTTAAGGATATATTCGACTTTTTGTTTTGTATGGCGGCCATCTTGATTTTCACAATTTTTTTAACAGCACGTGCTTGTGCCCAGGGTGTGCTCCAAAGTTAGTTCGAGGACCCTCCCGCTATCTATGATATCTGGAAATTGGGGGGTTTTTTCAAGATGGCTGCGAATCCACATGGTCCTGGACCACCATTATTTTTGTTTTTTAAATAGAGTGACCCATAATTCGTAAGTATGCCAATTTAAAAAAACCGTTCGATTCCTGCGACAAAATTCAGAATGACTGGGTAATTATAATTATCCTACTACTAATTTTCGTATACTGTGTCGCCGGCCGGGGTCATGCGAGTTCACTGCCGGGCTGTGTGCGCGAAGTATGCCCCGCGCTGCTCGGACGCTGCAAAATACCTACTCTCGTGCGAACAGCAAGCCTTAAGGAGGGAGTACTCTAAATCAGGCTTAGCACGGTATTTCACTTTGTTATTATAGTTAATAGTTGAATTTTCAATAAATCTATATATGGTTAACTTCTCTAAAATATGGAGAACAACTAGATTCATAGATATAACATAAAAATACTATGATTACACCAGAAAATCATCAGAAATATCATGAAAAACTGGTGTCTCAAGGCCGAATTTCAACAACTGTGACATTTCTATGAGCTTAGAAACAGCAAATGTTATATCGAATTCACCGTATAATTATGAAGAACATCATAATCAACTCTGTTTTTCAATACCTTTTGTGTACATTGAGATATATGCAAAAATATATGAAATCGGCTAGAAACAGCCACATGCTAGAAAAGGACAGAGCGCGCATTCTGTCATTGGTTTGAAAGGGACAGTTGCCGCGAGCACATAGACCCTTAAACGGTGAGACCAAACTTAACCAAGTACACATATACAAATGTTACATATCTTATCTATGCTTATCAATAGTTTTAGTTTCTAAACATTGCATGAATAAAATAAGACCAAAATTTTAATTTTGTACTTGGTAATTATTTTCAAACAAAAATTAGATTCCAGTGGGACCACAGAATATATTATAATGGTGGTTTTAAAAACTAATTTAAAAAAAACCAAAATATTTCCTCCATACTTACAACATAATCTAGATAATTTATTTTTCTTAGGCCGTTATTGTTATTATAATCCAATCAAAAACATTTTATGTAAATTTTCTGCCAAGCCTCGCTCTCTTTCGGCCGTAAAAAGTAGTGAGATCTAATGGTGAGCCAAGTCAATTGTATTCTCTTTGACGGTCATTTATTCACTGATCTCCGTAGTCTCTATATTTTTAGTTAAACCACAATGGTGACTTGGCAATTACGCAGCGTGCAAAAAATGTTCGAATCTGGATAAAAGGTTAAAGGAATAGAAATACAACATTTAATTATATTCTTTGAAAGTAGTTTTACCTAGGTAGGTATATTAGAATATTCAGCAGCCGTAGAAACGACAAAAGTCTCTCAATACAATGTCTAATTTATTTAATTTGTTTAATCCATTTCTATAATTATTAAAGATAATTTCGCATTGTCCTTTAGTATTTTGAATAAATCTGATGTAATACCACATAGAACACGCTGCGTAATTGCCAAGTCACCATTGTGGTTTAACTAAAAATATAGAGACTACGGAGATCAGTGAATAAATGACCGTCAAAGAGAATACAATTGACTTGGCTCACCATTAGATCTCACTACTTTTTACGGCCGAAAGAGAGCGAGGCTTGGCAGAAAATTTACATAAAATGTTTTTGATTGGATCTCACTTCTTTTTGTTAGGCTTTCTTATTTTCTTTTCTGGTTTCAGAACCAGTGTTATTTCTTGAACGATAGCTATTGGTTTCTTCATTGCCCAATCTCTATCTTTACCAGTATTTTTGGAAGGCTTTGAGTACGAAATTTTGGTTAAATCCGGACTATAAATGCAACGGAGTCTATTGTATTCAACAATCGCTGAATCTTGAGCTTTAATGCTACTGAATCACCACCGCGATTTAAAAACTGTACAGCGCCATCTATTGTTGACTAGTGAAATCATAATTTACTGAGCGCTTTTACTCATCTCATTATCAAATAGTTTCAACCACGGAGGATTTCACTGAAGAAAACTAAAATAGAAGGCTCTCGATTTTTGTTTGTTTTTTTTAAATTTATTATTCATGATCATATTATAAATATTTTTGTATGCCTATTTTGTTGGTTTTGCGCAATAGATTGACATTTGACATCATGGTATGATTTTTTGTATGTAGAAAGAGTTTTGCGCGGAAATCGTAACGAATTACACGTAGGACAATTTCGCGTCTATTATTGTGACAGTGTAGACGAGAAACAATAATGGCGGGAGTGAGAAGTAAAGGAAGGCGCTACCGTACGAAATACAGGGTGTTAAAATCAACTAAAAAGAGTGTATAGAGAAGTTATACAGGGTGTCAAAATAAACTTTACTCTCTGTATGGAGAAGTTATACAGGGTGCTAAAATCAACTATACGGGGTGTATGGGGAAGCTATACAGGGTGTTAAAATTAACTTAATAGAGTGTATAGAGTTACTTTGACTGTTAAGTTGATTTTGACACCCTGTATAACTCCTCTATACACTCTGTTAAGTTAATTTTAACACCCTGTATAGCTTCCCAATACATCCAGTATAGTTAATCTTAACACCCTGTATAACTTCTCCATAAACCCCGTATAGTTGATTTTAGAACCCTGTATAACTTCCCCATACACACAGTAAAGTTGATTTTAACACCCTGTATAACTTCTCCATACACCCCGTATATTTAATTATACACTCTGTTAAATTAATTTTAACACTCTGTATAGCTTCCCAATACACCCTATATAGTTAATCTTAACACCCTGTATGACTTCTTCATAAACCCAGTATAGTTGATTTTAGTACTCTGTATAACTTCCCCATACACACAGTAAATTTGATTTTAACACCCTGTATAACTTCCCCATACACCCCGTATAGTTAATTTTAACAACCTGTATTGAGCCTTTGTCAAGGATGTGCTCCAGCACCAACCCGCTATCTGTAACACCCTAGCCAGGCCATAGTGTCGCTGCCTGATGAGAAGCAGTTCTCCAAGATATCATAATTTCCCCATACTCTCCGGATTCCATACTATATAATTTTCATGCTTTTATTAAGAAAGTTGGAACTATTTTATTATTTTAACACTGCTCGTAGATTTACTTTTAACTACTTACAAACTTACATTTAGTGTTCAGAAAAAACATTTTATATGGTACTTCCATACAAATTCTTGTTTTAGAACCGCAAATAAACCTTGTTTTTAGTTTTTATCCAATAAAATAAAATCTAAACGCGATTATTTATTTTTTATAATTTTCCCTGTGTATGTATACTTGTTTCTAGCTATGTTATGAATTTCAAGATTCTAGAACAGTTGGAAGTGCCAGAACATTTTGATGAATGAGTACCTCCCTACCTCCCTACCTACATTAGGTACGAAATCGGGAATCTTTGTGGGCTTATAACTTTTGAACTATAAGACATACATACTTGAAATTTTGAAGATTTTCTGACATTCACGAGCTCGCTATATGTTATGAATTTTAGCCTTCTGCGTTTTATGAGTTCTGAAATATCAGGGGGTCAAAAGTGCTCTGAAGTGGTTCGAGAAAAGGATGGTACGGCCGTGCCCGCTAGCTCGACTTGGCGGAGGCACTCCGTGCCTCCAGATACTCATTGAGTTTAATGTATTAATACGAGAGAGATAGAATTTAAGGTTTTGTAAAAGCATCTAGAAGTCTAGACTAGAATTTGCAAGTAAATCTAGCAATTAGCAGCTCAGGAAAATTGTTTGTATAGGTCAGGCTTTTTGTCTCTGTGATATAATTTGAATTCTAGCAAAATAGATGATTATTTTTTTGAAGGAAAATTGTAAGGGCTGCGACTGCGACACACCTACTTACAAAATGTCTTGTTGTGACCTCCCCGGGTGTTACAGGTGTCCATGGGCGGCGGTAATTTCTTTCTATCAGCTGTCCCATCAGCTCATCTGCTTCCCTCTTACATAAAAGGGTTAAATAAAAGAATGATCGGCCCCCTGGCGTCTGGCGGCAGATAGCATGCTGTGTTCGTTATTCTGTCGCTCCCGCGCCGACTCTGCATTCCTCAGGCAGTCTAGAAAAAATCAACAGAAAATCCATCGCGACTCGGCGCTGAACTTTTGGAGGTATAAATTATCTATCATTTGAACATACCCTAAAAACGACGTAGCCTTCTGTTGATGTATCGTAGCGTAGGTGGTATAAAGAGCATTAAACAGAGCATATTTGAGCCGAAAGTTCGTTTCGTACACAAAATATTTTTAAATAAAGCTAGCTTTCTGATGTTATAATTACCGTTGGTGTTACCCATTGGTAAAGTTCCCTTTTGTTCCCGGCCCATGGGCGTCGGAAACTCGGAACAGAGAGTGCTGACGGTGCATTCTTCTTTATTCAACAATATTTTTGTGAGTTTTCTATAGAAACTAATAGAAGACGAGGGATTCGAACTTGATTCGAACCCACTGGTGATTCGTCTTTGCCATGGTGTTCAAGCAACCCGGGAAGATTTTTGACTTCTATAAACGTCTATGTATTTTTTTTTCTGTTTACTTCTGTCATTGACTTTTGTACCTACCTATTTTATACGCGTGGCATTCATTAGGCCTGTTTTTTGTAAATTATTCAACAATAAAAAAATGTTTCTTCATTTTAATGCTTAAAACATAATGTAGAGTGCATGGGTGCCAAGTATAAGATTGATTATTTATCCAGACGTCTCATCGATGCATCCGGTCCGGTGACCCGAGGACTAGTATGGTAGTTTCCTTGCCCACTCTTGGATGAAATATAGGTAGGTACTATTTATAAGTCTTAACTGTAACTTGACCGTTTATAATTTTAAGGTATTAAAATTGAGCTAGCTTTCTGATGTGATACTCCCATTGGTAAAGTTCCTCATTGTTCGGAGCCCGTGGGCGTCGAAACAGGAAGTGCTGATGGTGCATTCTTCTTTATTCCGGCTGGAGTTTTTGTTAGACGAAAATTACTTTTTGATGACTTTTCAGGTAAAAAATTTGGCGTAACCTAGTTGGATGGTCTCGTTAGTGATAAGGTCTGCTTTGTTGTAAAGTGTAACCTAAACAGCTGTGTCCAAAAGAAATAGGAAAGAAATTGATAAACGGTCCTTTTTTGTCATGAACAAGGAACGAAATACCAGACTTAAGTGAACTCATAAACTAGAAAACAATATGAGCTTTATTAAAATAGGGTCCAGCTTTCTGAACAAATATAATTTCGGTCTGGTCCACTTACCTACAGATTTTCATTACATTACATTAGAAAGATTTCAGACAAGAAATATACAAGAACTTTTGGTATCCATTTACTAAATGATGTTTGTACGAGTAAACCTACTTATGGAAGTTAGGACTTTTGTATTAGATACAACTTTCCTAATATAAAAGTAACAATGTTAAGTTATTATGGTTTTCGAGTGGAGAAGTATGTAATGGTATTACAAGTTGAAATGTTTGTTTATTAATAAGTCGGTAAGTAGGTAAAAGATCGAGTAGATTACCAACTTTGTTTTACGTTTTAGTTAAAAAAGATACATGAATTCACATTTATATCCCCTATGGGGTAAGTAGAGCGTTTTTGATGGCATAGTAAAAGCCAATTTTGGGATAAATAAAATTGACAGGTTGTCTACCCAAAAACCCTCAGGTCTTCTTGAAATCTCGATCTGTAGGTAGGAGAAGGACGGAATAGTAATTTTCATAGGTTAGGTATGCATTCCGGCGAAACGTGCGCTTGGTTACTACTTGCTACTGTTTCGTATAAACAAACAACTATTAAACAATATTACTTAGTTATTCTGTAAAAAAGCATAAATAGGTCAGTGTACTACGGATATAAACAACTGCAGTCATGCTAAGCGGTAGAACAATGTTCAAGCACGCACCAAGCGACACAACGACCAAATGAAACACTTTCTTAGGTGCGAACTAAGCGCGTGGTACAAGTTAGGAGAGGTTGCACTCGTAAGGGCCAAGTTCAGACGTACGCTGGTTGAACGCGTATTTCATACGAGTTTGCCAAGCGCGTGCCTTGCGCGACGACGCTTGCACTTGTGCAGAACCAAAACGGCAGATAATATCGAAAATTGGCCTCGTTCAAGAAGACTGTGTCTTTGCGCGGCGCGCGAAGTGACGCGTGTTGCACGGTAATATCAAACAAAATAGCGTTCACGGAGAAGCGTTTGGCGTTTGTTTGAGTTCTCCAACCCTACTGCACGCACGACAGGGCATTCATACGTATGTGGTTTAAAAAGACGCAGTACTTTTTATATCCTGTAAAAACCAGAGGTAATTTATGTCCAGAGTTTAGGTTAGGTTATAGACCTTTGTTCAATGTTTACCCGCTACATCTCATAGCTCACACCACAAAGTCGATCACGGCTATCGGTAACTGCCGGCCTGGAGTTACGTAAGGTGAAAGACGAAAGAAAGAAAGAAAATGACACGCGCCGCCGCGCGCGCACCCATTCGCGCGCGGAAAGATCAGTAAATAATAATAAAATATACAAAAAAATAAAAAATATACGCTGACAATATCACTGGTCGATGCGACCCTCGCGTCGGGATTGGTTATAGCGCGAGAGCTAGACGCAGCTCTGGGAATCATTATAAATACCTACCGATTTTTGATTTTTTTTTATATTCTGTGAGTTGGTTTTTTTTTATAAATATTTTTACAGGCTCCTTTTATGTTACTGTAACACCCTCTAAGCTATGGCACGCAATTAAATTAACACCCTGTATTTCTCCCATGCTATAAATACCTTATACATACAATATTTATATTCGTATTTCATCTTTTTCTATCGTTTTTGCTCTGCCTACCCCAATAGGGATAAAGGCGTGATTTTATGTATGTATGTATTTCATCTAATGATTGCTAGACTGCAAGTTGCACGACTGTAATAGTTCTAATAGGTCCAATTTCGGCATCAGCCACCTGCCTCCAATAGTCTTCAACTCCTGAAATTGTTGTTCTAATGAGAACAATTACTGCTAATTGGTCACCGATACAGGAACCATTAGTTCGTGTATTACTGTCAGATCTTATGTAGTCACGCTTTTAACCCTTATGGAGTAGGCAGACCAATATTGAGGGCCATTTGAGAAAGACTTTTTTTTTTGTATAGGCCAATTTAAAGTCTATAGACGATACGAGGGCTGTTCATCAAATAGTGAGTTTTGGGGAGTATTTTTTTTTATTTACCAAAGATTTTTCTTGTGAAGATGGGTCAATTTCATCAGACCCTTACACACATTTTAAAAACATCACCCTATAGTCACGCATTTGAACCCTATGCGGTAGGCAGACAAATATATTTTGATATCATAAATAAATTGCTCGTTTACCTGAAGACCCACTGACACGAATCGTGTGTTCGCCATACAAACCAGCAATCATACATAACCATACAACAACTATACTACAGTTGCACAATCACTCAATACAAACGAGGCATATCGAATGTTAACTATTGGCGCACGCACAGAAACGTTTTAGTGATTAACTAGTGTTTCACGCGCGGATTCACTCGCCTCTACATTGAAATATTCCTTTTCGTTTACAAAATCATTTCCTTCATGCTGCCACCGCGCGATAATGAATATATCGCATCTATCTGTCAAACTCCCATACAATTTGACAGATACTTAGATGTGATAAAATTGATATCGCGGCCCTGTCGTGGGTGTAGGTATGCTACGGGGGCTGGACTGATATTGATTAAAAATTTAGAATGTGCCAGCTGCTTTCCTTCCCGGGCACACTGTAGAAAACTGTAAAACAAGAAGAGAATTGAACCTGAACTAGAATTAAGTAGACGTACATCCGATAGGTATGGCTTTGTTCTATTTCAACAGACAGATTTTTATTTATTTATTTGTATGTTTTTTTAACAGACGTAATTTACATATTGGACAGATGTTACGAGTATGGTACCTACTCATCTAAAATCCTGAGTCTTGTTTACTCGGGTCGTATTTATAATCAGCTCTCAAGAGTGACAGCGAGTTTGAGTTGGTATCAGAAATGTCATTTCAGTACAAAACGACCTGTCAAATCCAAACTTAATATTGATCTCAATCTTGAGATCGCTTTATAAATACGAGCCATAGAGTTATGGCGTGAATGTGAGGCTCGTATTTATAAAACGACCTCAAGATTGAGAGCAATATTAAGTATGGATTTGACAAGTCGTTTTGTACTAAAATTACATTTCTGATACGAACTCAACGATATCCCGTACGGAACTCACTCAAACTCGCTGTCACTCGAATTTATAATACGAACTCGAGATTAAGATCAATATTTGAACTGAAATAACATTTCTGATAAATAACATGCTGTCAGTCTCGAGAGCTGATTATTAATATGGACCTTAAAATTTTGAGATACATCACTTACAAAACTGTTATTTACAATCGTAGATACATTTCTCACATTGAATGACATAATAGTGTAACATAACAGAACGCGTAGTTGCATACGACTGGCAAGTTATTCAATGTTGCAGTTACATTTCTGACTAGGGATGGGAAAAATTACGTTAAGTGATTCAGATTGAGTGAGTCAGTATTGTAAGAACACCAGGGTATCGTTTAATAAAAAAATACCAATGATACTAGTGGTATCGTCAGGTGAAACTTTGGTCTAAAAATGAAATGAGATTTATAAAACTGAAAAGTTTTAACGACTTCGAGGCATTTTTTTAAATATAATAGAGCCTTGGAATTTTGTTTATTAGATTAGACACACATCTAATATATCCCCAAAAAAGGATTACAAACAGAGATAAACTGGTACAGCTAACTATTAGAAATAGTTTTTTTTTTTTAAAGAATAATTTAAAAATAGCAGTAAAAAAATATCAGGCGTACAATCAGAATGTTGCAATTAGAGTAATCAATCTTTAATTAAGGCTTTGTACCTAGCTTCCTAACATCCTGTATATTAAAGCGTTACCCACATAATATAGAGGTTAAGGAAATAAAATAAAACGTTCAGATTAAATTCTAAACTCAGAATTTTACGTACGATTAAACTTTAAACTCTTTGAATAAACTAAGATCCGACTCATTGAATCACCTAATTACTTCCCTAGAACCGTTTCCCGTGGATTATATCCCGATTTCAGACTACATTTCTGAGAATAATGCACGGAGCGCCACTAGTGCTGATTCGGTTAGCACACGACATACGAAAAGTCAGTTTGAATTTGTCAAAGGGCAAATCGGTAAGCCTAAAATTGTTGCAGTTCCTTTCCTTTATCTCATAAACATGATAAATTACAGGTATAGACTATGGACTTATGTTAGATATCAACAAAAATGTATCGTCCCTTCCCTTTCTATTCCCTCATGGTAGAAAATTACAGGTAGGTACCTATAGATTAATGTTAGTTGTCGCGTTATTTGCAACGCCAAATAGACCTCATTATGTGTCTTGAGAGAGCAGAAAAGTTAAGGTCATCTTCTTCTTCTGTCGTATGGGTATCGAGTCGATCGACCCGATGTATTTTTTTTTAAACTGCCTAATTTAGGCCTCTGACATGGTTTGTGTAACGACCACTATTAAATACAGCGACCGGGACCTCCGAAACACGGAATCCTATTTCTTTTCGGACATTCAGGTGAATCAGCCTGCAATGTCCAAACCAAACTGGGGAAAATCTCACAAAGTGATAAATTAACAAATATCAACTTATTTTTGTTTCCCATTGGAATCGAACCCAAGACCTCCGGATCGAGAGCCCATGGCTCAGATCACTAGACCAGGCAGCAGAGTGTACAAAGTAAAGGTAAAGAGAAGACAACAACTAATTTTACTCCAGTCAATCTCGACCACTCTTGTTATGAAAGAAAATATCATGTATAAACTTAGTTTACTTAAGTCGTGTGCTCACCAAATCAACACCATTGTTTAGTTCTGACCCATTGAGTCGAGCCATTCAACATTACATTAAACATTAACATTCAAATGTCGCATTAGGCTGGATGGCTCGTTTCCATTGCCCTTTAATTTGGCAAACCAAGCGGAAAGCATGGATTGTTCTTCCGTGAAAGCGTGCTAAACCAAGATCTACTTAGATTATAGTATATTCTCTTAGTGCATCAACACGCCTGTCACCCTGCCTACCTCGAAAGAGATACAGACGTGACTATATTCAGTTTAATACTGTCACTTCTGTCTAGATGTAGGGTAAATGCGCCTATAACCGTCACGCCACTCGAATGACACAATAACAGTTTAACAGTTGTTAAACACACGCCGAATGTCTCGCGCAGCAGTCCTCTGTTATTGCCAAGTGGTACCAACGGCTCTCGGCTCTCTCAACTCACTGGATTCTCACTTCGAAAACAACTAAGAAAAGTTCGTTCTTAAAAATAAATAGTCAAATTGTCTTGGCCTCACAGCTTCAGCTTCATCCAACAATTAAGGGTTTTTCGAATCCCTACCAACGATAATAGACTGTTGTTTTTTTAAAAGATTTAAGAGTACTTTGCAGCTTAAAAAGTCACCATGACTAGTAATTACTAGAACAATTGTTTAGCAATTAAGTGGTAATTTGCGTGAAGCATTCAAAAATGTTTAATTTGTGAAGTACGTGCATAAGTAAATAGGTACTTAAACCTACCTTGAAACTAGTTACTTAGAGATTCAGCCCTAAAGAATTAAAAAAACTAAAATGAAATAACATTATTTACAAGCTTTTATGGCAAAAACGAAGATAAAATCTTTGTCTAAAGTAAATTCCACGGCTTTTTCCTTTAAAAGTCTTATAACGACTAAAAAGCATAACCATCAAAGTAACTCTCTCACTTACCACGCGTGAGAATGAGAATCTTATCTGTAGTACCACTTCAAGACTTGTATAGGACATATGTTCTCACTAATGGTATGAATATCATAAAATAGTATACACTGAGAGTAGAGAGCATTATTTTTAATGGGCATCTTCTGTCTAAGCAAGGTCTATACTATTGAAAGTGTTACTAGAGTTTCTATTTCTAGTAAAACATGTTTCGCTTACTTCTAAATAGTTAGGTTAGAGAATGAAAATTAGCTTAGCCGAATCATAACCAACGTAAAAGTATGATTTTTTATTTCTTTTTGCTCCCTTTATTTTTATGGTGAAGTAGTTTACTTTTATTTTAATTCCTGGAAAAAATCTATGTAAAAGTTGTTCAGTTTCAATAGAATTCACAGCTATACAACGTGTAACAGAAAGGGTATATGCATCGAGAAATGTGTGAATCTACCCATGAAACTGAACAACTTTCCCTAAGGAACATAGGTCGAAATATGAAAAAAAAAATTGACTTCCCATACTAAATGCGCTATCAGCTGATGCATTTTGTATGAAAGGTCACAATTAATTTTTTTCGTTTTTCGACCTACGTTCCTTAGGGAAAATTGTTCAGTTTCATGGGTAGATTCACACATTTCACGATACATATACCCTTTATGTTACACGTTGTATAAGATCTTTTAACCACACAAACACTCACATTCACACTATAACTCTATGAGTAAACAAGACTATTCTATGCTAGGAGCTGCGAGAATTATTTTAAATGAGCATTTCCTGTTCTCATTGTTATTGAGGCGGAACAGACACTGCTCTTGTAGTTATAGGATTATTCTAGACTTTAGAAGTTATGATTTATCTGAGGATTCTTGGGTTTTATAGCATTGCAATTTAGAATAGAAAAGAATATAGGCGATTTGATAACTACCTATTACTACAACGTGCTACAACACACTCTTAGCCAAAATGGTATAAAGTATTCCGTTGACGTTGAGATAATCATTTATACTAGCTTTCTGCCAGCGGTGTCACCCGCTGCAAAAAAAGCTTTCCCGTGGGAATAATGTAATTTTTCCCGAGGTAAAAAGTAGCTTATGTTACTCAAGATGAACGTAGCTTTCTAATGGTGAAAGAAATTTTGAAATCGGTCCAGTAGTTTTTGAGTTTATTCGTTACACACACACACAAAAATACAAATCTATCCTCTTTATAATAGTAGTGTAAACTAGCTTTCCACCCCGCGGGTTCACCTACAGATTTGAGGAATGAGGTATTTTCGCGGGGTAAAAAGTACCTACATCCGTCTCTAGGTTATATCACCATGCCAAATTTCATCAAAATTCATTCAGCCGTTTAGGCGTGAAGGAGCACTATATCAATTCGTGTAGGTATGGACTTCAGAACTGCAGCATTTTTAATCAAATGCTGAATTTCGAGGAGCGGATATGATTGTCCTTCTAAAAACTCCATTTGAAGCAGACCAGTGGAAATTCCCACCGACGTTGCATTCCCGCCATAAAACTGTAAACCGACGCTCGGAGTTTTGTTCCGAAAATGTGATCCGCCATTTTCAGAACTCTCATTCGCATAACTTTGTACTTCGCTAGTTTTCCACCGACGTTCAGCATAAATTACAGTTTGAAAACATGGAGAAACAAACTCTACAGCTGTACTATAAAAACTGATTGTAATATCTAAAAAAAAATAAAGATTTTTTTATAATGTAGCTATGGTACTTCGGTGTGTACCTATAGCATAAAATAATAATACCGGGTGTAAGGGACATCTTCCCGCAAACTGATAGGGGTTGCTCAGTCAACGAAACTGAACAACTTTCATCAGGAAATTCTTTCAGGAAATGAAAAGAAAAATTGGCTTTTCCATACAAAATTGTCCAATAAAGATTTTTTTTTGTTTTCCTGAAAAATAAACCTGGCGTATGTTGTTCAGTTTCGTTAACTGAGCAACCCCTAATAGTATGCGGGAAGCTGTTCGTTACACCTCGTATCTACTAAGCTTAGGTCATACCTATTTGTGTTATAGCGGTTATATTATAGTTTACAAACCATTAAGTATAACCTACTTACGATTTGAATCAGCAACTCCTTATTACCGGAAAGCTAGTAACAGGAAGACAGAACATTTTCTTTAGAGTCCAATTTGAATAAACTTACTATTCTAAACCGGATGTTACGATATTTCAGCAACATCTCTACCATTTCCTGTTTTTGTGGAAACTTTGCACAACTTAGTTTGTACCCTCTCGTTCTTGTGTAAAATGCTGTATTTTTGTAACAAACTCAAGTTTAAAACGGGTTGTTCTATAACACTCCAAATGCCATTGTTTTTAAAAATACCGAGTGTAATGGAACGGTGTTCCGCATACTGGAAGGGACTGACGGCTCTGTTAACAAATTTGAACTTTCACTAAGAAATTCTTTCAGGAAATTAAAAAATAAAAGTGACTTTCCCATACAAAATTACCTCCTTGATTAAACAAATTGTATGGGGCTGCAATATTTTCTTTTTCATTTAATTTACATAAGCCTAATCTAGGATTGAGTCTCGTTTTCCTTCTGGGTTGTGGAGGTCAGATGGCAGTCGCTCTGTGTAAAAACTAGTACCCTCGTTCAATCCCCTAGATTAGGTAGCCGACCACGTGAGATACGGAAAAAGGCTAAGGAGATGATGATGTGCACTGCACCCCGACCCGAATGACATTGATCATGAAAAGTTTATGACAAACGAATAATGATTATAGTTCAAGAAGTGCAATGCAGTAGATACAATAGTTATTACCACTGATTTGAGAAGTCGCTGCCGGCGAAAATAACCACAGAAGAGTAAATAGGGATATTTTCTCTTCTGTGGTTATACAATCATGTAGCGTTGGGGAATTACCCTACACTACAGCAACTGTCGTAAAACAAGTTGTGACAAAAAGTAGGTACAAATCCGTACTTAATATTTCTCTCAATCTTGAGATCGCTTCATAAATACGAGCCATAGAGTCATTAGAGTGCTGTTATGCTGACATAGCTCAAGGCCATGATCATTTTAAAATAATTACTTTTTCCTAATTATTTGTGATTCAGACTCAGAACACCATTATTAAGACGGTACAGTCATGAACACAATTGCCACAATAATTGCGCGAAATGGTCACTTCACAACACATTAAAATTGTTACAAAATAACATGTTGTCTGGACTGTGACGCAGTAAATTAGATAAAGTGGATTCTATTGTGTAGTAATAGTTGTATTATGTAGTTACTATCTTTCCGCCCCGCGATTTCACCCGCAACAAAAAAAACTTCTGGAAAATAAAAACTGCTATAAATTAACCCTGTAATATTGTATTAAAAATATCCTATTTTTTTTTATTAAAAGCTCTGGAAGTAAAAATATTTGCTGACCAAACTTTAGGATGTGAATCAACCCAAGAAACTGAACAAATGACGTCCGGAAATTTCGGCTAAATCTGTGACAGTCATATATTTTTTAGCTGATGTGATGTCATAATGGATGTCACAAAAATAGCCTCAGTTTGTATGAAAACGGCCGGATCTCATTTCAGGAACATAGGTGGGATTCTGAGGCTCGTATTTATAAAGCCATCTCAAGATCGATCGATCGTTTTGTACTGAAATGACATTTCTGATACGAACTGGAACTCGCTGTCACACTTGAGAGCTGTTTACAAATACGGGCCTAAATCCTAAAATTTGGTTAGCAAATTTTTTACTCCCTCTATTATTCTAAAAGTTGTATCTTGAAATCGTATAGTAGTACTTTTCCGTACACTTAATTATAAGTCGGTTATTGTATAGAAATAAGTACTGTATTGTTATACAACTATTGTTGCGAGTAATTCTAGTAAGTATGTAGTTACAGTTAAGAATTACAGGAAATTTCCTTGAAAATAAAAGCATCATGGAGAGAAATCGCTGTAATGGGAAAGATAATAACATACTATAAATAACCCTCAAAACTTGGCGAAATGACCTTTGGGTCGTTTTTGCTCTGTCTACCCCATTAAGGATAAAGGCGTGATTATGTATGACGTGTCTTGACTACCTATTAGATACAAATTTCTAGAAATAAGCAAAGATTTCATATTTCTAAGATTTCATATTTTTGTTTCACTGATTTCGTTGAATCGGCAACCAAAATCTAGTGGAAGCATAAAAAGGATGAACCCGTTATGATACACCTATTTCGGTGGACATAACATTCTCTGTGAATATAAAATCCTGTACTGCCGATCCCAATTCAAATCATATGCCAAACAACCTGATGAAGACACATTATGGACGTACAGGAAGAAAAATTCTCATACTACAACCACAGATTACTTATGAGCGCGTGCTACAACGCCTTAGAGCAACCCGGCCTTCCGATCAATCGGAAGGCCGGGTTGCTCTAAGTACAACGCAGTCCAACGCAGGGTATACAACGTGTAACAGAAAGGGTATATGCATCGAGAAAGGTGTGAATATACCCATGAAACTGAACAACTTTCCCTAAGGAACATAGGTCGAGATACGAAAAAAAAAAATTTGACTTCCCATACTAAATACGCTATCAGCTGATGCATTTAGTATGAAAGGTCACGTTTTTTTTTCGTTTTTCGACCTATTTTTCTTAGGGAAAGTTGTTCAGTTTCGTGGGTAGATTCACACATTTCACGATGCATATACCCTTTATGTTACACGTTGTATAAGCATAAAATTTTCCAGTTTTCCTACACGAAACGAAACATTTGGGAATTTTCCCTATATTATTCTCTATGTAGTGGTCAAACACTACTGAAACAGTAGTAAAATATTTTATACCTCAGTCACTGCCACTTTATGACATATACCCTGGAAATTGTTCTCTTTCCGCGTCATAACCGTGTATATTATAGTTTTTATTATAGGTCAGGATTTGTTGTCGGTTTTGGTAAGAGAGAGGTCATGTTTTAGTAACGTAACTGTTTTTGACTATAGTCTTGCTAAGCTAGGCTATAGAGTCGACAATGCTGCCGATTCGGTTACAGAATCAACTTAACTTAACAACTTTCCATTTCGAGCAAACAGAAAAGGATGGCAGTATAGACGGACTTATTATAAACCTGTCACATCACATAGATCGAATGCACGAAACGAAACGCATTTTAGTCGGGACCCTTTCACATCACAACTTAATTTGACTTATCTTGAGCGTTATACGTCAGTTTGACACAATTATAATCAGCTGTTGTGTTGCTGTCTCTATTTTATTCAAATTTTAGAAAGTGACAGGACTAAACTTAAATAAGTTAAGTTGAAGCTGTTTCCGAATCGCCGCCATTGGGCGCTTTTCCACTAGACGGCACGTCAACGGCAACGGCGACGGCACGGTACCGTCGACGATATCGTAGGTGAGATAATGTATGAAAATCAATGAAATTATATGACACGCTTTTCCACTTGCCGGCACGGCACCGTCACGGCATGTTATCGATTCCCATAGATATTGTCACGTGATCGTCGCCGTGCCGTCGCCGTTGCCGTTGACGTGACGTCTAGTGGAAAAGCGCCCATTGGAGCCACATTTATTTTTTTACACGTCATACTGACATACATACGCTTTAAATTTGAGTTCATGGATCACAAATCATACAACCTTGACTGGTGGTCATATTTACCGGCCATGTCAAGCAATTTCGCCCGTGTAATGATAATGACCAATCAAACAGCAGATGTGACCAATTCTGCCGGAAGGTGGATAACAATCGGTGGTCGTTACACGGTAGCCATGACTTTGATAGGCATTTTAATTAATTAGGAAACACTTGACAAACAAGGAGTTTTGTATATAGTATAAAGGACTAAGGCCCGTATTTATAATCAGCTCTCAAGAGTGACAGCGAGTTTGAGTTCGTATCAGAAATGTCATTTCAGTACAAAACGATCTGTCAAATCCATACTTAATATTGCTCTCAATCTTGAGAGCGCTTTATAAATACGAGTCTAAAAAAAAAGCTAGCTATACACAAAAAAGGTAATATAATCACTACGCTGATGACACTAGCATAGTTCCGTTCAAGGAATTAAAGAAAATACTTGTTCCTTCCCTTTCCGCTCTGTCCCTTCTTTCTAACTAAGAAATCTGGTTAGAGTCTGTTCGAAAAGCATAGAATCGGAGGGCGCACATTTGTATTAACTATCCCACGGCTGGTTGCGTGGCGTTTATGCCTAGGTCTTTGACCTAAAACCTCCAAAATTTTATATAGAAGGTTACTGTTAAAGACTTGGGCATAATCCCCACATGACCAAGCGACAGTTAATTAAATACAAATGCGCGCCCTCAAATTCCATGCCTGTTCTCTTTTCGAACAGACTCTACTAGACTTATGTTCGCATTATTGACTCTGTCTCAGTTATCTGTCCCATGAAAGACAATGTCAGCTATCCCAAGTAACTGAAACTGTCGTGTAGGAGTTTGGAAGACACGTTTTTCCATAATAGTGCCAATTATTTACATGTGTTTTTGCTTTCCTTGCTGGACAGGAAAGAAATAAAGAATGTTCCAACTGATTTTCATCAAGCTAGCAGAAGGTTTCAGAGTTTCAACAACTAACTATTTTAGATGAGAGCATGCTCTTTAATTCTGTAAAAGTAAATGTTATTGGAAATTGATAGTGTGTTGTGATGGGAATATTTCCGTAATATCTTCCATCGATCAAAGTGGTGTTTTATCAACATTATCTTGTAAGCCGACCTAGGTTTCAAGCAAATGATAGTTGCAGCTAAAATTGGTGTAGGTCATTTGGAAATACGTGTATTTATTTACATACTTACATCGACAGAAAAGAAAAAAGGAATTCATGACATATAAATTTTAATATATTCTCTGTCTATGTTAAGTTTAAATTTAAGTTTGAATTTAAGACACTGTGACATTGTGATTGTAATATTGATTTTTAAATTCCTGACATTATCTGTATTTATTATTTATTAGGTACTGTGACATATTGATTGTATATTGACTTTGAAATTATTGATAATTATTTTGTATTTGTTATTATTGTTTTGAATGATTAATGTAAATTAATAGTTATCTTATTAGATTTTATCAACTTGTGACATGTTTAATTAGAATTATTTTTATATTTGCATGCCAATAATGTAGGCGCTACACGCTTGTTCATCTTATTGCATATTTATAACCCATGTACCGTGTCGCTTGTGAATAAATTATATTTGATTTTGATTTTTTTTTTGATTTTGAAAAATTGAGATGTTTTTAAATAACACGAAAACATGATCATACACATAGCCCCCACTAGGATTCTCTGTGTCAGGGTGCCATGGACATACACAGAAACAACCACAAAGAACACCCAGACCCAGAAACAGACACTTAAATTCATCATTTAAATGTCTGCCCCGGCCGGGAATCGAACCCGGTACCCTCTGCGTAGCAGGCAGATACATTGCTAACTAGGCTGTGGGGGCCGTCAAGATTAGCTGACATCAATGTTTTCTTTAGCATGTAGATATTTAGATTTAAAACTAAATGATATGAGCGTAATTTTGAACTTATCGAGCTTTAAACATTTCAATTTTAAACATTGTCATTTCCGCCAGAAGCTTATTTCCTCCAGAGCATCAACATCCTGGAAGATTTCATGCAGGTATCACAAACTAGGCTTACCATCAACCTGACGACGGTCTGACAGACGATCAGGGAGTAGGGATGTGCTGGTATCCGTATTTCTGCATCCGCATTTCAGCACCCGTTTTTCTGCCTCCCTATTTCTATGTTCTGAATTCGAATTTCGTTTTGACCACTGATTTTAAAAGTCGCGCTCCCAACGCCTTTTACTTTTCTGTAGTTTTGACAGTAGATCGGGTAGCGTTTCGTTTTACTGATGGCCTCATTAGTTGGGATATTAGTGTCCTGTAGGAAGATATGTATCTACCTACTTACAGGACATCATTTATCTGAACCATAAATAAAGTTAAAGTTGAGAGGCTAAAATCTTAAGACTAAAATAACAGTATTTTTATGAGTCTCTGTAGATATTTCATCACAACTACGCAAATTATAAGAAAGACCTAAATCCGCATCCGAATCTGCCCCACATCCGTATCCGTAACAACACTACCGAAGAGTCGCCAACCAATTATTGGACCGTTTAAATGGAGAACGCTTGTTTTACCGATTGTCGGAATTGGACGATCTATTTGCGACGAATTGCGAATTGGGGCGAAATGAGACAATTTGCTTGTCAAAGTGAAGCCAACATGGCCGCTCTCGGTATAAATAATTACTGACTTTTGTATCTATCCATGGTATCTTTAAAGACTTAACAGAACTAAAGTACCTCTACAATAATTTCTGAATCAAATTATAACATGGATATTACGGTCAAATTAAATCATACATAAATAATTTTTTGTTGCGATATACCGGGTGTAAGGGACAGCGTCCCGCAAACTGATAGGGGTTGCTCAGTCAGTCAACGATACTGAACACATATCACCAGGATATTTTTTCAGGAAACTAAAAAAAAATTTTGCTTTTCCATACAAATTGTCTGATCGATGTGGTCATTTTGTATAAAAAAGCAATTTTTTTTTTCATTTCCTGAAAAAATATCCTGGTGATATGTGTTCAGTATCGTTGACTGAGCAACCCCTATCAGTTTGCGGGACGCTGTCCCTTACACCCGGTATACAGAGACATGTTTTGAGACAAACAAGCATGTTTGTAGATTTGGTAAAATAGGCATAGGTAGTGCTACAATTCGTATGAATGTATTGAAAACTTGACTAAGCGCGCTAGCAGACATCCCGCTACGAAATGAAACTGTGTGAATGGGAAACGAACCTGTAACCAAACCATTAGAACAGAAGGAAGCAACTACCAACTTCGCCACACCATCGGATATAACCTTGTAAAGTAGGTTATTAAGTCAGTGGGTAAATTGAATATGAATATCTTATTCAATATATTAATATTTACGCCGGCGACGGAACATGGGAGCCAGCGCAGAACTTATTTACATTTATAATCAACACTTGTCATTGAATCTGTTGTATTTACAAGTTATATTCATATTCAATTATTAATAAACTCAATCAAACTAATCTATCTTCCTCCATAGAATGGTTTTGCATGCTCAAACTTGATTCCAGAAATTATCAACGAAAATAAATTAGGCGCTCTGTCAATCAATTTACCATACAGCCGATTGCTTCACTCATCTACTATTAGGAGAGTTATCAATAAATTAACAGACTAGAAACTAAAACTTAAATCCATTGTAAGTATCAAAATTCGAACCCTTGAACAGTGGATCGAGAACAAGTGCCCAAAGGAAAAGGAAAATGCAGATTCACTTGATTGTCTGATAAGTAAGATGATTTCATTCTGGAGAGCACGTTCATACATCAGTCTCGATCACATACATACATACATACATATAATCACGCCTTTATGCCTAACGCGGTAGGCAGAGCGTAAACGACCCAAACAGAGGTCGTTCCGCCACGTCTGACAAGTTTTGAGGGTTATTCCAGATTGATCTGTATATTGCTATAGTGACAGGTTGTCAGCCCATCGCCTAAATTACAATACTGAAACCCTCGAATCCCTTAGCTGGTTTTTACAGCATGCCCGGGAGGAAATGCAGCTGGCACATTCTATGTTTTTCTATCACTCCCAGTCCAGCATGGAAGCTATCGATCACTGTCTTTGATAATATCTTCCAAAGAATTCAACAGGTCGTCCGACAAAATATCTAAGCATTTTCAGAAGGAATTTATCTCGTCTAACCTTGATAAATAATCTAGGCCCCGACAGAGCCCTTAAATTAAAGCTTGTGAGAATGCCCACTCGTTCCACCTAAAAAAAGAAAACAATCTTACCGCTATAATTCCCGCAACATCCCGGCAAATTCCTTTTTATTACACCAAAGCCGTCTTAAGCCCAAAGGCCGTTGTTGATGAAATCTAATATTGTTGTAACGTATTTTTCCTACGCAGATACAAATAAAGCGTGTCTTTGTCGACGTGTATCAACAAAGAAACACCTTAGGTGGCTTACCAGGGTTGGGATGTCATAATATTAATACTTTTCTTTGGTTTAAAGTGTAAGCGTTAGGTTTCCATTGCGGTAAGGTAAGATTATTGAAAAGGTTAAGTATTTTAAATTGGAGGTCCCCTTAGAGGTCCCTCATTTTTTATTGAAGATTCCTCTTTTTTTATGGGTCCCTTGTTGCCTATCCTATAACTTGAGACACAGAGAGGCATCTTGTTGTCACGAAACGGAACGGCACGACCACTGATTAGAGAAGTCGCTGCCGCTCCCTAATAGATAGGCTGTCATTCTGATTTTGTATGAAAAACTGTGAAAACCGCTGTCGCCAGTCGCACACATTCAAAGAAATACGTTGTATTTTCACTACACAAAAACGCTCGATGCTATTGGTTGCCCACAAATAGTTGAATAATATATCTATTCCACGTATTCTCTAGCGATAGACAAAGATAGAATAATAATCAATAATAATGTTGCCAACAAGAACATATTTTGCACAATTTTCGGGCTAACTTTTGTTTGAATGAAGCTCATCATTTTGCCCAATAAAAATAAGGGTAAGCACGCACTGCGATTTTTATTTGCAAAATCTGTGATGTATATGATGTTGTATGAAGGTGCACGCACTTCGGTAAAAAATCGCGCGAGATTCCAAATACAAATGCGCGAATATTTCCGCGCCAGCGGCTTTTTTCCCGCGGGCAAAAACGCCTTGCGTGTTTACTCTTAGACATTTGACAGTTTTGACTTTTGTAATTTTTTGACATTTGACATTGAAATTTTTTTGACATTTGACATTTTTACGTTTGACATTTGACATTTTTGACTTTTGACATTTGTCATTTTTTACTCGTAAAATTTCACTCTCACCAATTTTTCATAACGCGCCTAAAGAAGTATAACTTACATTGTAAATTGTATTTGGAATCTCGCGCAAATATATTTTCCGTAAGTGCGTGCACCTTCATACAACTCTATACATCACATATTTTGGCGATTTTTTTCGCGCGATAAAATATCGCAGTGCGAGCTTACCCTTATCAATTTACAAATTTGATTGGCAACCCAGACCAGGGATGTGGTAAAATTCTGTAAGTTATCGATAAAAGTCGTTCGTTTTACGAACACAAAAGTTAACAAGGATTTGATTAGAGCTATGTTTTTTGGGTGTTTAAAATGATTTTAGATGATAATTTTATTTCTGTATAGATAGTGTTAAAGTATTAGACTGATAACAACATATGATGATGAGTGGTACGCAGCTGACAGTTATAATAGTAAAGACAAGTTCCTATTTATTTTGGTGGTGTCAGCGGCCGGAGTCAATTTGTATGGGAGGGCCATTTTTTTTTTCATATTTCGACCTATGTTCCTTGGGGAAAGTTGTTCAGGTTGATGACAGAAATCCACCCTTAAAATATTTGTACTTAATTTAAAAAGACCTTATATAAGTGTACTATATTATTTTGTGTCAGGAGTGAAAGAGTGCAAAAATCCCAGCCCGCGAGTGAGCGAAAGAGACGAAAAGGTGTAGATGCACTTAGGAAAGTTGTTCAGTTTCATGGGTACGTTCAACTCTTAAAATTTGATCAGCAATTTTTACACTAAAAAGTTTCACTAGTTCGGACAACCGGACTTGCAATTGCAACCGAACTACTGACACTAGAGGCCGATTCGATAATACTGTAGCAGTAAGTAATATACTCGTATTAACTAATCTAAGAGCATTATAGTGGGATACATAATGGCTGCATAAAAAGAAGAACATTGAAATAAAACTTCAGTTTGATGGCATTGTTTTTCGCAATTTCCCACCAGTAATTTTTATTTTGTTTTGCCGCTTTTGTTAAGGCAAAGGTGAGTGACGGTACAGCCTAGTACTTGGCCCTAGTGGATGGTCCATACAGAAGACCACATGGAAATCTATAAAAAAAACTAAATACCAAATTAACAACAAAATAAGGAAATAATGTTGTATGAAATTCCATTTTTTCCGTGTTTTTGAATCATTATTTCCTTATTTTGTTGTTAAGTTGGTATTATTGGGTTGGTATCCGTCAATATGGCACTTCGCGTATTGTTTTTTCTTACGTGCATGTTTGAGAAAAATAGTATTGTATAGGTACTTAGTCCAGGCCAAAGTCTTATACATATCAGGAAGTCGCAGACAAATGTTAGCAATAAGAATGATCGTTGTTTTTTTAGGAATTAGTAGTACACTTATTAGTACACTTCCCGCTAAATGAATGTAAGACTTCCCGCTAAACGAACATCGATATCGATAAATTCAATTGATTGATCATTGAACAACACTAGTGATATATCAAAATCATTTTGCGTTTAAACCAACAATTTCATGAAAAAAGTAGTGTTTGTGACTATCCGATGGTAGAAAATTCTGTCTTTTTTCAAGGTACCTACTTGTTTTATAATTTTTTAGACAAGTAATTGTTGTACAATGTGGATTTTTTTCGAAAAATATTACTAAGCGGCGCATTGAGAAGAAATTGGGCAAGACTGACGTAAGATTCCAAGCGCTTGACGGATATAGGTACTGAGTACCTAACAGTGGCACGCGTCAAAAGCTCACATCGCCCTTCTATCGGGGAGCGCTAGCTCCATTTACTCTTCTGTGGGCACGACATTGAACGCGGTACAACTGGCACGCTGCCAATTTTGGCATCGGTGCTGGCTGCTGTCTCTGGTAGTCATTACATAAATCTTGTCAGAGGCCAACTGAACGATTTTAAAACATCTGACGCCAGGGTTCATTCCCTCATTCCTGAATTGAAGGTCCCGCATTTTTTAATTGAAGGTCTCTCATTTTTTAATTGAAGGTCAATCATTTTTGAATTAAAGGTTTCTCATCGCCTGTAGCTTGAGGCACGCACTAAACATGTCATACAGAGAGGCATCTTGTAGTTACGGCACGGCATGGCATTGAACGCGATACAACTGGCACGGTGCCAGCGCTGGCATTTGATGGCAATGCCATAATTGCTGGCATTGTGCACGGCACGGGCTGTCATTAAGACGATTTTAAGTATTGTTTTGTTTATAGATGAAGATGATGTATTGATGTTTTTGTAGGTTTTTTAATTATTTCTTTGTATAAATAAAAGTTTTGCAGTCCTCTTTAAAACATACATACATACATACATACATAAAATCACGCCTTTATCCCTAATGGGGTAGGCAGAGCGAAAACGACCCATAGGTCATTTCGCCACGTCTGACAAGTTTTTAGGGTTATTTCAGATGATTATGCATATTGCTATAGTGACGGGTTGTCAGCCCATCGCCTAATTTACAATAACACTGAAACCCTTAAATCCCTTAGCTGGTTTTTACAGCATGCCTGGGGGGAGATGCAGCTGTCACATTCTATGTTTTTCTATCACTCCCAGTCAAGCATGGAAGTTAAGAAGAAAACAATGTTGAATTATTCTTTGTTTGGCCTGTTTTGAATACTTTACATTTTGATTTCCACACATCACTTATAGTAGCTAGCTGTAGAATCAATCTTTTTTTACCAATGATTATTACAGAAAGATGTTATTAAAATATTTTTTGTATTGTTCGGGGATCATACCTACCAAACCAACAACCTACTTAAAAGTACTCAACTCACTTTGCTCATTGAAAGCTTCACATAACATCAGATGCTTTACTATAATAATAACAAACATTTAATGGCGATGTTTATACATAAGGGATGCCTGGTCCATAATAAACAAATGACAGCTGGTCAGGTAGAAGTACGCATTAAGAAAACAATTGAAGATTCCTTTAACACTTCGAATGCCAAGCCAGACCACAGATTAGGTACATAATAGTACCTAGTACAGGCACTCTAAAGCCAGATATGATATATTTTGCGAAATGACTATGGGACATGAGACAAACCAACTTAGCTCTTACGGTGTGTAACGCATATACCACCAGAATCTATTAGCACTATAGCATGTGATATAGGCTACGGTGCTGATACGGTGCTTATCATCAGGTGGACCATGCTTAATTGCCACCGTATAACATGAAAAAATTGCGGCCAGAAGACTGTAAAGGCAAATCTCTCTGTTGTACGTAAAAGAATTAAAATCAATGCATCTTGTGTGAGTCATTTATATAGCGGCACGCCCCTTTGCAGGTACGAAATGTAACTAACCTACTTATACAACGTGTAACATAAAGGGTATATGCATCGAGAAAGGTGTGAATCTACCCATGAAACTGAACAACTTTCCCTAAGGAACATAGGTCGAAATACGAAAAAAAAAATTTGACTGCCCATACTAAATACGCTAGCAGCTGATGCATTTTGTATGAAAGGTCACAATTTTTTTTTCGTTTTTCGACCTATGTTTCTTAGGCGAAGTTGTTTAGATTCATGGGTAGATTCACACATTCCTCGATGCATATACCCTTTCTGTTACACGTTGTATAGCAAATCAATCAGATCAGACCAGCGGCAGCAGTAGAGGTGTTAAGCCGCATACTTCCTAGCACAATAAATAATTTATAAACAAATGTTGTCGATACACGTGTAAGTAGGTAAATGATGCAACGTAAGAACCTGGTTACTTTATTTTAATACCGGGTGTAAGGGACAGCTTCCCGCAAACTGATAGGGGGTTGCTCAGTCAACGGAACTGAACAACTTTCACAAGGTATTTTTTTCAGGTAATAAAAAAAAAGAATGGCTTTTCCATACAAATTGTCTGATCGAGGTGGTCATTTTGAATGGAAAAGTGTAAAAAAATCTGGCTTAAATTGTTCAGTTTCGTTGACTGAGCAACCCCTATCAGTTTTGCGGGAAGCTGTCCCTTACACCCCGTATACATACATTGAATGAAGTACCTAAGCTCGCCGGTGATCCTAATTCCTAAAAGATATTCAGCAAATTTATGTGTACTTCTTTATTTTCAGATAAAACAACATAAGGCTGTAATTGCTAAGTCATTAACGTAAGTAATTTTAATATTAATAATTACTTATTTTTTAATTTCAGAATCGACGATAAAATATAACTAAGTTTTTTGTATAAAGACGTAGGAATACCTTTATTTACCAGACACCACAAATTATAGTTTTTCACTTGTTTCTACATGCATACGTACATATAATCACGCCTTTATCCCAAATGGGGTAGGCAGAGCGTATGAGACCAAAGAAAAGGTCGTTCCGCCACGTCTGACAAGTTTTGAGGGCAATTTTAGACTGAAATGTGTAACGCTATAGTGACAGGTTGTTATTGTTAGCCTATCGCCTAAATTGCAATACACTGGAACCCTCGAATCCCTTAGCTGGTTTTTACAGCATGCCCGGGAGGAAATGCAGCTGGCACATTCTATGTTTTTCTATCATTCCTAGTCCAGCATGGAAGAAAACTTGTTTCTTCTATACAAGTATTAATTAAATACTTACAATGTTTACGAATATTTAAACAAAAACCAACGCTTTTTTTCACATTTCTTAACAAAGAATCATCTTGACCTCGTCTCATGACATTGAAAAACTGTCATACATATTATGTTATGTTACTAATGTATGTCAACTGAGCACAAGTACATTATACAATAACAATAACCTTTAAAATGGTACTAATTCTTTGACAACCGGCTTTTGTTTTAGCACATCTTAAATTTCTTCCATGCTGGACTGGGAGTAATAGAAAAACATAGAATGTGCCAGCTGCATCTCCTCCCGGGCATGCTGTAAAAGTCAGCTAAGGGATTTGAGGGTTTCAGTATTGTAAATTAGGCGATGGGCTGACAACCTGTCACTAATAGCAATATACAGATCTATCTGGAATAACCCTCAAAACTTGTCAGACGTGGCGGAACGACCTTTGTTTAGGTCGTTTTAGCTCTGCCTACCCCATTAGGGAAAAAGGCGTGATTATATGTATGTATGTATGTACATCTTAAACACAGCTTGAGAGGTCATGCTTTACATGGTATAAACAGCTGACTGGAACACTGTATCTAAGACATCTGTGTATTTAAAATGTACATACATACCGTGTAACTTTTGCGAGTTAGGCAGAGTGTCAACGATCTGATGAAACTACTTTATCAAGATCATTTTAGGACAGAACCTACTGACTACTGCTATAGTGATATTTAACCTGCAATTTTACTAAAATCGGTATTTTAGTAAAATCTCTATATCTATAATTTTACTATAACGGGTGTAAGGGAACGCAACTTGTACTGCAACCTGTCCCTTTCACCCCTTACACATGTTTATAAAATATTGTATTATGGTTTATTAACGCTAAAGCAAGACAGATTTTCCTTCAATGCCAAAGTAGTGATGAATTGTCGTGACGACATATAATTATGATGGTCTGATAGCAATGAACAATAAGTACTTCTGTCACGCTTCAGACACATCGCGGTGTCGGTTAGAGCTGTGTGTATTTGTACATATAATACACATACATAAAATCACGCCTTTATCCCTAATGGGATAGGCGGAACGAAAACGACCGAAAGATCATTCCGCCACGTCTGACAAGTTTTGAATTGATTGTATATTGCTATAGTGACGGGTTGTCAGCCCATCGCCTAAATTGCAATACACTGAAACCCTCGAAATATATTGATTTGATTAACATTTTTTTTTAATTCTTAAAAGTACTATTATTTCTACATAATAAGCTAGGTAGATACTTGGTGCCGGACTCCGGAGAGGTTGGTTTCTGATTCACCGTATACATACATGGAGTAAAAAAATAACTGACCAATCTTTTGACTATGAATCTACCGATGAAACTGAACAACTTTTCCCTAGGAACATGGATTTCCAGAGGAAAACTGTTCAGTTATTACTCCCTGTACAACAATATACATCGTGTATAATTCAGTTCCTGTGTTAAGGAGGGAAGTACTCTAAGGCTCGTATTTATAAAGCGATCTCAAGATAGAGAGCAATATTAAGTATGGATTTGACAGATCGTTTTGTACTGAAATGACATTTCTGATACGGACTCAAACTCGCTGTCACTCTTGAGAGCTGATTATAAATACGACCCTAAATCGAGTTAAACACGGTCCGGCATTTCACTTGTTATGATAGTTAATAGTTGAATTTTCAATAAATCTACATATAGTTAGCTTCTTTAAACTATGGAGAACAGCTAGATTCATAGATATAACCTAAAAATACTATGATTTCACCAGGAAATCATCAGAAATATCATAAAAAACTGGCGTCTCAATGCCGTATTTCAACAACTGTAACATATCTATGAGCTTAGAAACACCAAATGTTATATCGAATTCACCGTATAATTATGAAGAACATCATAATCAACTCTATTTTCTAATACTTTTTGTGTACATTGAGATATATGCAAAAATATATGAAATCGGCTTGAAACATCCCCATGCTAGAAAAGGACAGAGCGCGCATTTTGTCACTGGTTTGAAAGGGACAGTTGCCGCGAGCACATAGACCCTTGAATACTAGCATTCAAGTCAAGTGTTTTATTTCATTTTTACAAAAACATTGTATCGTTTACATAATCGCATTTCAGTGACATTGAAGCATTGTATAAAAATTGCGTTAAAATATTGAGGTGCAATTTACAATTGTATTTATCACTTTGTATTCGCGTAAAGATCGTCTCGTGTTTGAAATTTACAGTTTTAATTAAAAGTCTTTTGTATGAGAATTCAAACAAAATGCATTGATAGATAATACATAAACTAAATTTTAATATTATTAAATATATTAAAGGATGACAATATTCTGTAATATTTAATTGGATACATTAAAAGGCAAGTGATACGAGTAGGAAAATCGTTTTGTACTGAAATGACATTTCTGATACGAACTCAAACTCGCTGTCACTCTTGAGAGCTGATTATAAATACGGGCCTAAGAGTTTTACTTATTGGTCCACCAGTAACAAGTAATTTTTGTACCTCTATAATAATAATCATAAAATAAAATTCTTTTTAGTTGACTCCACGATAAGTCGTACGAGTAAGCAAAAAAACAGCAAGTTTGTCTGTTCAAATGTTCATTTAACGTAGATTTTCAATTTGCTAGCGTAAAAGCTGTTTTGGAATAGATTGTTCCGAATATTTAAGTAGATTTGCATATATTGTCGAAGCTAATGGGTTTTCACTGGAATTATAAGGTACTTGTGTTGTTACACAATCATAATTTAATTAGAAATATGATGTTAATAGACATTACTCGCGGATAGTTTAAAATACAGTAGAAATACAACCTTAAATTGAATAATATTTTAAGAACTGCATAAAGTAAGGCAACAAATAAAAACTTATTTCTCATAAAAAATATTGACGTTATTGCAAAGAAAATTTATAAAGGCTAAGAACAAAGTGGGTCCCAGAATGCTTACTTGAGGGACGCCATAGTTGTTCAACTAATCTTGATATAAAGATTACGTGTTACATAGATCTAAAATGAATAATAGCTTAGCCGCCGTAATTATCTTAAAGCAGCAAGAACAAAATACTACGTTAATTGTTTACTAAAACAATTCATCAAGGCTAAGAACAAAGTGGGTCTCAGAATGCTTCCTTGAGGGACACCATATAGTCGTTCAGTTAAGCTTGATACAAAGCTTGCGTGCGACATAGATCTTCAATGAGAGATAGCTTAGCCGCCAAACATACCTTCTAAAGCAATAGAACAAAATACGACGATAATTGTTTACATAAACAGTTTATCAAGACTAATAACAAAGTGGGTCCCAGAATGCTTCCTTGGGGGACGCCATAGCAGTTTAGCTAAGCTTGATACAAAGCTTGCGTGCGACATAGATCTTCAATGAGTAATAGCTTAGCCGCCGCACATATCTTAAAGCAGCAAACTTGAATGAGGATAAACCTGTTTAATTTATTCCAAGCATTAACGTGACATCGCTGCAGAATGCAGGTTTATCTGCATAGAATGCTTGTTTAAGTAACGCATGCAAGCTATTGAATGAGAAATTAAAATCTATTTAGTACCCCATCAATACAACTAATATAATTATTGACTCTATGCTATACGTGTTAACATTAAGGCAAAAATTGGGTGAGTGAGAACGACCTAAAACCGATCCAGTGGCGTGCTATGGGAGAGGCAAGTCAGGGATGTTCATACTGATTTTCCTGTCCGGTGAATCTGCTATGATATACGGGTGTGCGACCCCGGCTTCCCGAGCTATTGCTGACTCACACCTAGTCTTCCGGGTCAGTAATATCCTCTGTTACCCTTACTCCTACCAACCTCCCTTGCTCCTGTCAATTCCTAGCTACATGGGTTGATCCTCCCATTAATTGCATCAAGTCTGCAGCGGTACGGAAGGCGGACACCGCCAGTATGGCATCGACCCCGGCAACCTTGGCGCTGCAGCAGGGCATTGTGACGTGCCTGAAAGGGCGCATTTCGGGATCCGAGAGTGACTTGCGGCCAGTTACTGCATCTTTTAGTTCTAACTAGTCGTAGCGGACCCCCGTTCCACTAGTAATGGGACTATAAGACAAGAGAGTGGATTTGTGTCTGCGCAATTGCTCATCCACTTTAATATATTCCCGCGCTGATGACCCCTGGCAAGAACCTGGACTATGAGTGCAAGTCCTGCGGCGATGGAGACTGGTGGTGGGGACTGAGCTGGTGGGTTTGGTTTCTAGCTGGTTCTCTGCACGTATGGCGGTTGGGTGGTGATGGTCGTTCTGGAACTCATTCGAGGCGAGAGGACTGGCTCGGCAGCTCACCCGACGACAGAGCAGCCCTATTTAGGGATCGCACTGCTTTCCCCAATCCGGGGAGGGGCCTAGAAAAGGTGGCCTAAACAAAGCTTGCCTCAATACAACCCAGATGGCTAGCCGCGGCCGTCTGGTCACCAACTAAAAGCGGTCGAAAGAGACGAAATATAAGTGAATTCCTTAATATAGCTGCATGGAATGTACGAACATTATTGGACAATGACAACAACCTTTGTCCCGAAAGAAAGACTGCACTCATAGCACGTGAATTGTCCCGGTATAACATCGACGTAGCCGCAATCAGTGAAACTCATTTAGCGGATAGCGGTGAGCTCTGTGAGGAACTAGGTGGATACACGTATTACTGGATAGGCAAGCCTGCAAGTGAGCGAGCTGCGAGTGGCGTTGGATTTGCGATCCGGAACAACATCGCCAGATCACTAGTTGAGCCCCCTAAAGGCATTAACGATAGGCTCATGTCCTTGCGACTCCATATGGCACCCGGAAAGTACTTGCATCTTGTAAGCGTGTATGCACCCACTATGACAACATCTGATGAGGTCAAACAACAATTTTATGAAAATCTGCGTGATGTTTTGCAACGAATACCGGTCTGTGACAAATTGATTCTGCTCGGTGACTTTAATGCGCGGGTTGGTACAGAGCATATAGCCTGGAAGAACGTGCTGGGGAGACATGGAGTCGGTAAGTGCAATACCAATGGTATAGAACTACTAACTCTGTGCTCCGAGTTTGACCTCAGCATTACGAATACATTCTTCAGGCTGCCTGATAAATATAAAACATCCTGGATGCATCCCCGGTCCAGGCACTGGCATCTCCTTGACTACATCATAGTGCGCAGGCAAGATCTGAAAGATGTACTCATTACAAGAGCGATGCGTGGTGCCCAGGGCTGGACCGACCATCGCCTGATTAGATCCAGAATGAGGCTTAACTACAAGCCCCCGCGCAGAGCAGAGCACAAAGTCCCAGCACGGCTTGCTTTTGCAAAACTGGTCCGTGATAAAGAACTGCGGAGCAAGCTTGATGTTGAATTTGATGGGGCGATGTCCAGCACTGATAACACTACCTCTGTAGATGCCAAATGGCGTACTTACGCGATGACTTTGTTCGATGTTTCTCAGCAAGTTATAGGTAAACCACAAAAGAAAAACCAAGACTGGTTCGATGATTCTGATGTGGAAATACGGCGACTAGTTGAAAACTCTCGTCTCGCATTGAGAGGTGTCATCAGTGCGGAGCAGCGCAACTCTATACAGCAAGATCTCAAAGTTAAGATCCGAGAATTGAAGGATAGGTGGTGGCGCCTCAAAGCCGAAGAACTGCAGTTCCTAGCAGATACTGGTCAAACTGCAAAGTTTTTCGAAGGGCTGAAGTCTGTTTATGGACCTCGCGCAAAAAAGACTGCCCCAGTTTACTCCCGAGATAAATCGAAGCGATTGTCAGATCCGAATGAGGTTCTCCTGCGTTGGGCTGAACACTTCAATGAAGTGTTAAATCCCGGTACTCAAGGAGCAGATCTGTCCTACATAAACTCATTAGAGAGCTTGCCTTTCGCATCAAACTTGGATGATCCGCCATCGATCGCGGAGTTCAATAGTGCGGTAAACCGTCTAAAAAACGGTAAGTCACCAGGTTCAGACAGTCTTCCATCTGAAATTTTCAAATACGGTGGACCGAGTATCAGGTCTAGACTGTTTGAACTTATAAAAATGATTTGGGACGTTGAGACTGTTCCACAAGACTGGAAGGATGCTTCTATTAGCAAATTATACAAGGGCAAAGGAGATCTCTCTGATTGTAGCTCTTTTAGAGGCATTGCCTTGCTATCCACGGCAGGTAAAATACTGGCGCACATCATCAATAGACGCCTGGGCACTTTGGCCGAAAGTTTCCTTCCAGAAAGTCAATGTGGGTTTCGACCCAACAGAGGCACGGTTGACGCCATCTTTGTAGTCAAGCAAATGCAAGAAAAAAGTCTTGAACAACACCGTGACCTGTACTTATGTTTTGTGGACCTAGAAAAGGCCTTTGACCGCGTTCCGAGGACTGCTCTCTGGGCAGTTCTAGAAAAATGTGGCTGTCCTGTGAAGTTTGTAAATTTAGTGCGTCAGTTTCACGAGGGTATGACAGCCCGCGTACGTCACGAGAACAACTTCACAGAGCAGTTTCCTGTCACTAGCGGTGTCAAACAGGGCTGCGTTATGGCTCCGACCCTTTTCGCCATCTATTTTTCCGCAGTAATGAACGACGCTCTTAAGAACTGTAACAACCAGATCTCCATAAATGTCCGGATGGACAAAAGTGTCTTTGACCTCACTCGCTTCAGAGCGAAACGCAAAATTCAGTCCATTCCGGTAACTGAAGTCCTGTATGCCGACGATGTTTGCCTTATGGCTGATAGTTTGGACGACCTGCAGAGTTATCTTGACAATTTAGATGAATCCTGTCGCAAGTTTGGCTTAGTAATCAGCGCATCTAAAACCCAGATTCTTAAACAACCTGTTAAAGGGAAATCTGCGGAAGATGCTGCTGTTTACCTACAAGGAAAGCCTCTGGACGAAGTAGGCACCTTCCGGTACCTTGGAAGTTTAGTGCGCAGTGATAATCGTCTCGAGTCAGATATCTCTGCACGGATCGCAAAAGCCGCTGCAGCCTTCGGTGGACTAAACCGACGGGTGTGGAAGTCCCACGATCTGAAACTCCATACAAAGCTCGCTGTTTATAGAGCGATAATTCTACCTCTATTGCTCTATGCTTCGGAGACATGGTGCCTATACAAAGGAGACATCAGACGACTAGACATCTTCCATCTCAAATGTCTTCGAGCAATTCTTCGGCTGAGCTGGCAGGATCGTGTACCGAACTCGGAGGTTCTACGTCGAACAAAACAGACCGGAATGGAGTGTCTTCTGATGAAAGGCCAACTACGCTGGTGTGGGCACCTTGTTCGCATGGAGTCTACCAGGCTGCCAAAACAGATATTTTACTCTGAGCTTAGCTCAGGTAAACGCAAACCTGGTGGACAGTATCTGCGGTATAGGGATGTCCTGAAACGCCACCTGACTGCTATCGGCACTTCAAGTGAATCGTGGGAGGAACTTGCTACTAAGAGGACGGAATGGCGAACTGCAATCAAATCGGGCTTAGAAAATTTTGAACGCACCCGTCTTGAAGATCTTGATGCCAAACGCCATCTCCGAAAAACTCGTCCCAAGCCCTCCTACAACTACACATATAACTCCGATGGAATTCTTCACTGTGCTTCCTGCAATAGGACTTTCAAAACCAAATTTGGATTTGCTAGTCATGCTCGCGCCCATGCAAGGGCCCAGGCTAACACAAGCTAAGGGTGTCGCCGTCGACGGATACGTCTGGGAGGACATCATCATCATCATGACGCTTTGCCGTAGCAAATTGTCCAGAGGCCTCGCATGAAACAATACAGTTAGGTACCTATTTTACCAGATATTTACCTAGTTTAGTGAGTGCCTCGTGCACATCCTCACGCTTCATCTTGTCGTTCTCCTGAGTGAAGTACAGCACAGTGCCAGTGGGCAGCTTGATCTGTTCCCGGGCCTCTTGCTCCTTGTTAGCCTGGAAAACAAAAAGTTATTCAGTTATTACTTCTAAAATATCATTAGGTCTGAGGAAGTGTAAGAACAAAGTTTTGAAAGTTTTTGCGAGTTATTATTTTTTTACGAATGGTGGCGCCACCGCTAAGTATAAAATCAATAAATCTCAACAAGAATGTCACCACAACAGATATGGATGACTGACTCTCATTGAATCGATAGCAATATTTTCTGTCGAAAATCTGAAGCACTCGTTTTAGAAGTTGATAATAAATCTTGTACATACTTGTTGTTCCTGTTTCTTGCTCTTCTTATCTTTCTTCTCTTTCCTCTCGTTGTATTCTTCTTGCTTCTTTGCTAAATAAGCTTCCTGGGAATGGATCTCTAATGCTGTCTCTCCATACTTCAAGTCTTTAGTTTCCAGGAACTTCTGAGCCTGAAACATAAAAACAGAATTTTTGAAACTCTAGACAAAAACACTTGTTTTATTATTGGTTCCTCTTGGGTTGACCTAGTATGATGTATTTTGTAGTATACAAAACTCACAGTATAAATTTTAACCACATACATACTTACCGGCTTAGCTATTGACCTGTAATGGATCAACCCCTTTACACCAAGTAACTGCCTCCATGGTCTAGTGGTCTGAGCCATGGGCTCCCGACCCAACACAGTTATCCTGATATATATATTTTTTAAATTATTTATTTGGTTCTCTTTTTATTTTACAATCATGATACACAACTTACATTAAAGTGGGTAACACAAACATAAGCTTAGCAATTTGATACAGGCTTATGATTTTACAATATTTTGAATTTTACCGTAAGATTATACAATTACATACATAATTATTATAATATATATATTTAATATAATTAATTATTGTCAATTTATCTATGGTCTGGAAGAAAAAAGATTCCGAGTTTTGGAGGGCACGTTAAGGGCCGTCGCGTCAGTTTCGGTCGCTGTCTTTAATAGTGGGCGTTACACAAACCATGACAGAGGCTGCTATTAGGCAGTTTAAAAACTCTATATTAAAAACTCGGGTCGATGACAAGAACCCAATAATGATGAACATACCAGTGCCTGTGTCTTGAAGGTAGCAAACACGGACCCCTTGAACAGGCGCTCCTTGCTCTTGCGGTCCACATACCGTCGCATCACCACATTCTCAACCTCAGCTGCGGAGAAGTGCGAGTGGAAGAACTTGAGGATGTCATCCAATAGGGCATCCTGGAATTTGAGAACAATATTAAAGAATATATTAGTTGAAAAATTTCTGACTAAACTTTAGGGTTCGATCCCTAGTTTTGCAGCTACCTTGCAGCGAGTCGTTCGTCAACTCGCACGGCGATAAACTCGAGATGACGACACTTTTTTTTTTTACCATTCGCCAACTCGCACGGTCATACGAAGTACAGTCAGATGCAAAACATTTTGAACTCAATATTATTAAGAAAATATTATCATTTTAAATAACATTTTAGCATCTGATTGTACACAAGTACCTCAGTATTTTATGACCGTGCGAGATGACGAACAGCAAAATTAATAAAATTGATTTTCGTCAACTCGCACGGTAATTAAAATACGTGCGAGTTAATTGCCGTGCGAGATGACGAATGTCTCCTTGCAGCTACCCATGAACTGAACAACTTTCCCGAAGGAACATAAGTCGAAATTCGAAAAAAAAAATTGGCTCTCAAATGCAAATGGTTGTTAGTGGGAGGACCAATTTATTTTTCATATTTTGGCCTATGTTCCTTGGGGTAATTTGTTCAGTTTTATTTTAATAAAATTGATTTTCGTCAACTCGCACGGTAATTAAAATACGTGCGAGTTAATTGCCGTGCGAGATGACGAATGTCTCCTTGCAGCTACCCATGAACTGAACAACTTTCCCGAAGGAACATAAGTCGAAATTCGAAAAAAAAAAATTGGCTCTCAAATGCAAATGGTTGTTAGTGGGAGGGCCAATTTATTTTTCATATTTTGGCCTATGTTCCTTGGGGTAATTTGTTCAGTTTTATTTATGAGTAGGTTCACACTCTAAAGATTGTTCAGCTAATGTTGTTACTAAATTTTTTTACCTGGTAATAGATGCAGTTAATAAATTGTGATAACTTCCTTTTCTGAATGTACTTAATCAACTAGCAGATCCCGCTCCTACACGCAGAGAAGCATTTTCAGTATGTTCGACACTGCATCTTTTCCATACATACCGGGCGAACAAAGTCACGGGCACAGGTAGTCATCAATAGTGACATTTTTAAATTACACATTCACTTACCTTGGGGAATCCCTTGGCGTAGACAGTGCGGGACATGAATTCCTTCCGGCGCTCTTCATTCATCTCTGGAATGGGCATGTCGGGGTGCCTACGAACTTTCTTATTATCTTCTGAAATCTGTAGCAAAATCACCTTATAAAATTGTATTCATAAAAGAAATCAAAGTAATAAGGATAACTGTTTTGCATAAGTTTTAAGAGTAGATTGGAAAATCTATATTAATATTATAAAGAAAAAAGACTATGCATTCACCCTGAATAAAATAGGAAACTAGGCTACTTTTTACTATAGGAAAATATTTGATTCAAACGGGAAAACTCATTATGCTGGGTGAAACTGTGATGTGATGCAAAAATTTTGTTTAAACTATTCTTTTTGCATAAAATTCAACATTCAGGAGCAAACTTTCCCAGCCAACTCATAAAGAATTTAATGCAGTCAATTTTTAAAATCACCATCATAATCTCTACAATAATAAGTTGTATTATAAGCCGTGCGTTTAAAGAAACGATCTGAAAATGGCGTCAGTTTGCTTCGTGATTGGTCCGCCTTGCATGCGTTCTCGCTCTACCTATTAGAGAGTGAGCGAGAATGCATGCGAGCGTCGGCCATTTATAGAATGTTTCTTTATGTGCACGGGTTATACAAACCTCAAGCAGTCCCGTAGTAGATTTGTTGAGAGCTTTACAAATGACATCCACATCTGTGCTGAGTTTAGCCAGTCGGTTGAATTTGAGCATAATGTCAAACGGGATCCAACCATCATCCAGCTTTATTTGCTCTCTCATAAACTTGTCACGGACTATGTTTGCGTCTCCTGTGAGAAGAAAATGTACTATCTAAGACAATGATCAAATTATAAGTACCTAAATCAAAATGCATAAAGGTTTGGTAAGACTGTTTTTTTTTACTTGAGTTTTTTAATATTATAAAGAAAATTAATAGGTATTGACCATGTGAGGTCAGGTAAGGATTCTGAACTGTTTCTCTGAAAATACAGGAGGTATTGAAAAGTTGATTACGGGGGTTACGCCCGAAGAATAGGCAGCAAATGATAGAAATGGAATGCATCTTACTGGCTCACTAATACAATATTATGTTGTTGCGTAGTTATGCATAATAAACACAAATGTACCTACAAATATATAGGTAAGTTTATGGTCTTACCAAAATAGTACTCCACTTGACGAATAATGCTGTCTTCGAGTTCAGTCGGCTCCGACGAGCTGTCCTCGGTCGGCTCGGTCTTTACTTCACCATTAGCTTCCTTCTCGGTCATTTTGATGCTGAAAAATCAATTCATTATAAGCAAAATGAGATCACCGTGCAAAATGCAGCGCAATGGTACAATATGAAGAAATTACTGCTTACCTGAGTTATTTAGGCTTTCTTAAACTGAATGCGTAGCTGCAGGATAGTAAATCTCTACGTATAAACGATGAAATCACAGAAATTAACACTTTTAACAAAATATAACACGTGTTTCGATTTTACACCAGTCACCACATGCGCGCCGCTTCAGCCGCGCCGCGCCGCCCCGCCGGTCTAGTTGTCAATGTCAAAAGCAAAATTTCGTTCAGAAATTGTTCAGAAATAAGTAGGCCCTTCTACACACAACAATTAATCGCACGCAACTTTAGTCTAAATTATTGGTTTTGTGTTATTATTATTTTAGTTATTGTAATTTTATTTTTATTTTCGATAAGGAAATATTCAGGATCTAAAACTGATAATATGCCTCCTTTGTAATATTTTGCCAGTCAGTGGAGTTTAGGTTCCGTTTTCAGCTCATATGCTGCATGCCGGAGAGGCAGGGAGGCTAGTCTAGTACACAGTACCTATTGTACAGTACACTAACACTACAATACTTGTTCACATTGCGTTACGCCTGGCATTACAGTTTCCGCGATATGTGGCACAAAATTGCGTAAAAGAAATTGTAAGGTGTATTAATGTGCGGTATGGATTTTTAATCCTTTGCCTATCATAAAAAAAAACGATTTCTGAACGAAATTGTCAATGTCAATGCCCGAGCCCGACGGGGTTACCGAAAATAACCTCAAAATTGTGTTATTTTTGTGTTTTTGAAGAAAATTTCTAAGTATTTCTTGCTTTAATAATATGAGAATACAATGGGAGTTCGAGGATTGACTACTTATATAAATTACAATCAAAATGCTGTGTTGGAACAATACTTCTTGCACGATACAAACTTGGTCGTGGATGGCCACAGTCTGTGTGCCCAGTTATACGGCTCCATCAACTGCTTTTCAGCTTTCGGTGGTGATTACGACAAGTTCGCTTCATATACTCGTAATTTCTTCAAAAGTCTGCGAAAGTGCAACGTCCAACCTTACGTTTTATTCGACGGAAGTTTAGAGACAAGAAAACTTAAAACAGCCTACAACAGACTGCGTTCAAAAATCCATGGAGCTTCAAAACTTGATCCAGTAACTCAAAGCAGTCTACAGATCTTTCCTTTACTGTTGCGAGATGTTTTTAAAGAAGTACTGAATGATATGAATGTGCCTTATACAATTTGTGAATTTGAAGCTGATGACGAGATTGCAGCTATGGCGAGACATTTAAACTGTCCAGTGCTGAGCTACGACTCAGATTTTTTCATATACAATGTATTATATATTCCATTCAAAACTTTGGAAACTAAGCCTGTCCAAGTTCTTGAGGATGGCAATAAAGTTCATGCTTTAGAGTGCATGATCTTCAAAGTTGAAAACTTGGTATCACACTTTGGAGGGCTGAATATTGAAATGTTGCCACTACTTGCAACCTTGCTGGGCAATGATTATGTGGAAAAGAGGGTGTTCAATAAGTTTTTCTCTCACCTAAAACTTCCCAAAGGAAAAACAAAAAGAAATGAACAACAAAGATGCATCCATGCTCTATTCAATTGGCTCAGAAATGAAACATTAGACTCTGCTGTGTGTAAAATTATAGGCAGATTAAAGAAAAATCAAAAGGACAGGGTTTTTGCAATCATCAAAAGAAGTATAGCGGGTTACAGCAATAAGAATTGCAGATCACTAAAGTATTTTAATATTAATACTGAACACACAGATATTGAAATAGATTTGCAAATGCCAGAGACTGATGATGTTTCTGATGATGAAGAAACAGCTGATTCATCAAGTGAAGATTCTGGGGAGGAATCATCAGAAGAAGGAACCCCAAATAATGATAAAAATGTCATACAAGATCCAATTTCAACTATACCTGAATGGTTTGCAGAAGGTATTAGAAACAAAACTATTCCTCAATCTTATATCAATCTTTATACACATCATTTACATTTCTGCATACCACAAGCTGAAGATTATACTGAAAATGATTCTTTTCTTTGTACATTACCAATTTTAAGATATTCCTTTGATATTCTTAATGATTTTTCACAAGAGGATTGTGTATATGTGAGCAGAGAAAATGACAATAATTATAAAAGAATAACAGTTGACCCACAACTCTCAGTATCGAGACTCATTGATTTGCCATTTTATGAACTTTCAGACAGTCAATTAAAGTCATATTTTCATCATTTTCTTAAAGAAAAACTGCCTGATTTTAGTGAAGAACTTCTGCAATCATTACCAGATAATTGCAAACTGTTTGTAATTTCAATGCTTTGGTGGATAGCAAATTGCAGTGTCCCCATAAATCATGTTCATGCTTTATTACTATGTTATACATTGCTAGAAGTTATAGACGAAAAGACAGGTACATTCAGGGGCCACCACTTTTTCAACAACAAATTTTCCAAAAAGATTCAAGAATTTAAGAAAAGAGAAAATGTTTGTAATGATGATGAGAATGAAACAGATATGTTCTTAAACAAAAATAAGGTTCAATATGAAGATTGTTTAATAGCTGCTAGTGTGTTGCTTAAGTATTTCGAAATTGATGACTCTATAAGAAAGAAACCAAAATCGTATGATGTTAGAAAGATACATTCGTTTGCTCAATTTCAGTGCTGCTTACATCAATTTAATTGTTTAAATACCCTTTGCAGGGAGCCATTTGAACCAACAAAATTTTCGAAATCTTATAATGGCACTTTCATTTATAATGTTGCTTTAAAACTAGAGAATCAAGAGAACCCAATTAGTTTTGTAGAACAACAACTTAAAGGGGGATGTACATTATTGATGTTCTACAAAAGCTTGTGTATCGTTTTTGAAAACTGCTTGAAAACCATGAAATTAGAAACAGTAAGATGGTCAAACAGAAAACAAAGAAGGAGAAGAAAGAAAAATGTTGTAGATGATGAAATTAATTTTATTGTTCAAGGGTTTGAATCTGAAGTTGTAATTTAAAATTGTGTAAAAATATATTTTTTATATAAAACAACTTATTTCTTTTTATTTTAAGTGGTCTGCCTAAATAATACAATTTATTCAGTGCTGAAACTAGTTAATTTACTTGTAAATTGGCCAATCGGTAATTCTATAGACCTCCATCACGATAACAGACGATTTTTCTTTGTAGTATTTTAGATTTTCGATTGTAATATTATCATATTCCTGCATGGTAGTATGTAGAAATGTAAAACTCATGTGGTTTTGTTACTATGATTTGGATTTTTAGGTCGCATTTTTAAATTCACTCCAGTAAACCAACAGATTTATAAGAAATTAATAATTTAATAGGTACTAAGTATTTTGATATTGTAATTAAACAAAAAATGTACAAATTTACAAAATTTATTCTTGTCCATTAATTAATCTACTTGTTTTGTATCCTCACGTTCTCTTTGCTTTCGTTTTGTTCGCACTTTTACCAGAGCCCTTACTGCCACTTTCTTTAGCCTTCGGGTTCGCTAAATAGTTCAAAAACTCTCCCACAAAGTACAAGCTAAGCCCCAAGACTGCTCCGCCGGTAATAAACCCAACTTTCATTGGAACACTCATCACATCAAACACAGGGTATACTAAAGAACCACTTTTTAAAAATATTGATGCTAAGAGGCTGACGTACGCAATAATGAAAGTCAGACCTAAAGGAATACCGATTCTCCTAGAAGGGTAAGTGATCGGGGAGACTAAGGACTCTAAAATTACGAATACGGCTACATTAGTGTGCATGACATGATTCATCCAATCCGGGAAGAATTCCCTTATTCGCGCCGGAAGGATCAGCTCACTGTCATAGAAGAAGATGCCCCAGAAAGCTATGGCTACGAACAGGGCTGCAGGGAAGGCTAAACTGAAGAGTGTGTCCTTGATGACGCGAATAACTCCTGGCTTCTTCGGGTTTGGAGCATTCGTTCCCAAAAGATCGTTCAGCAGAGCAAGCGTGAAGTAGATCGTTTGGAGGACCTGAAAAAATATACAAAAGACAGGTAATTTACAGCAATAACTTCAGTCAGTTAAAAAAAAAAATGATATTCCTACTTTTATTTTTTATCTAATATTGACTAAAAATGCCTTCTATGATAACTACTTTTTAGTAGCTGACGCACTGCCCTACCTACTACACCTATCATTGGCGTGACTTTATATTTGTGTAAAATGTTTTGACTTTTGGCAGTCACATTTATAAATCAAATCACTATCGTCAAATAGATAAAGCGGCGCTTATTTTGTGATAATGCGTACTCTTATCCGTAATGAAAAACCTACGCACACAAAATCCGGCCGGTGACATTGAATTTTAATTAAGTATTATTCATTATTTATTTATTATTTACAATTTTTAATTATTGAATTATAAGCGCGAATTATTTGCTTACTTATTGCTAGATAATGGCTAGATAATTAATATTCTAAACCCAAATGAATATTTCTTTCAGTTTTGGACTTGAAGCGATAAAAAATATTTATGAAACATTCTTCCCGTGCACAATATTATTGTAAAAGTTAATAGAAGGTTTCCGAGGGCTTGTAAAATTGTAATTATAAGCTGATGTTAACTTGTATCTCCCTCAGCAGTTATCCGACGTTGACACTCTGCTAAGTGCCTACCCCGTAAGAGATGTAGGCGTGATTATATGTATGTAAGAATTGTACTTACCAAAGTCCATATCGTTAAAAACAGAACTCTCCCTTTGAACGGCAGACTATTTACGCGTTTTTCATGTTTAATAGGTAGAGTCACATAGTTCTGGTCGTACCATAATGTGAATACGTTTAAAACCACCACAGACAAGTGAAACAATGGCCTCAACATCATTGTTCTTAATTTAAAAATTAACTTTTTAAAACGAACTGGCAACAAACACGTCCGCACTTTGGACACTCGTCGTTTTAACTGCACAGTGAGTCAAGACAGGTTTTTAAGCGATTGTACTTATAATTCTTAAGCTTAGTACACATAGGCAACTTTGACTATGACTTTTATCTAACGATGGTCGAATTAAAACTAAACTAATGTTACTTATTTTGTTATAATTATTATCTGTAATTTATTTATCCTATTCACAATTTAAATAAAAACATTTTACAGTAGATTGATTAATTGATTTTCTGCAATTTCAATTGGTATTTCAATCTTAAGATTATGGTTTCAGTACCGAAATTAACCTGCCTCAATTTGATTTGTAATTTGTTAGATAATATCTGCTTAAGTAATATCTTAAAAGAAAGGCCATAAACCGAGCATATTTTTTTTAAAGAAATGTTTGAACTATCAAGGCATTTTTTTTTTCAGATTTTTGTAAAAGACTTTTTTTAATTACTCCAAGGGGCTCTAATTTTTTTTTTTTTTATTACCTGGGTGCTTTAGATTTGGTACACATCTAACATACCTGATAATAAAAAATAAATAAATAAATTCACAATTGGCATTTAAGTAACTGAAATTGGATTTTTAGAGGAATAATCTTAAAATAGCAATAACAAAAATATAGTTATCAGACGGCATGTATTACTCAAAATGTTCCAAATGGAGTCAGCTATCACCCCTTTCAGGCTTTGGACCTAGCTTCCTAACACCCTGTATTTTTGTATTATGATTACGTATGAAAATATTAATCAATACAACGTTTTTTATCCATTTTACCATTGCTCTTACTGCTACTTTCATTATCTTTGGGATTCAGTAAATGGTTTAAAATTTCTCCAAGAAAGTATAGGCCAATACCAAAGACTGCAAGGCCGGTAAGAAACCCAATTTTCATAGAAGCGGTCATCGCATCAAGGACTGGAACGACCAAAGAGCTTTTTTTTAAAAATACAGTTACTAAGACGCTTAAGTGCGCAAATATAAAAGTTAGCCCTATAGAAATACCGACTTTTCTAGACGGGTAAGTGATTGGAGAGACAAATGACTCTAAAATCACGAATATGGCTCCTGTAGTGTGCATGACATAGTGCATCCATTCCGGAAAGAGCTCTCTTGATCGTGCCGGAAGGATCAGCTCACTGTCATAGAAGAAGATGCCCCAGAAAACTATAACAATGAACAGGGCAGCAGGGAAGGCTAAACAGAAGAGTGTATCTTTGATGACGCGAATAAATCCTGGCTTCTTCGGGTTTGAAGCATTCGTGTCCAAGAGATCATTCAGCAGAGCAAGCGTGAAGTATATCGTTTGGAGGACCTGCAAAAATATGCAAAAACAGGCTACAATACCCAATTTAGGAGGAGTGTTAACCACGTGTCAATCTGCACAAAAGGCGATAACAGTTTCCACCCCGCAAACATAGTCCCATTGATAATTACAGCCTCTGCCTTCTTATAGCCATCGCCTCGGCTGTAACTATCAACGCACTGCACTTGTATCTTAAGGTATTATTATGATATTTATGATATTTAATCTATACTATTTCTCATACTATGAAACAAAACGCGAGTGCTATCTCGCTTGTAATTGGTTATTTACATAAAAGAAATAAACTGTGTGAAGAAAACAAATAGTTTATGCATAATAATTATTAGTAATGCACTGAGCTACTATATGTATGGAGAAGACATCGTTCAAACACTTTATGTCCCGTTTAAGAGTGGTGCTTGCACCAGTCTTCATACTAGTTGTCAGATTCGATGTTTTTATAAAAAGGAGGCGTATTAGGTAATATGTATAGAATATGTTTTCAGAAGTAATTAATTACCTGGATATAAAAACTTTAAAATTAAATACGGACGAAATATTTTGCAGACGCAAATTTAAATTTGGGGACATGTACCATTTTCGTAAAGGCTGTTTCATATATTAGAAATGTAAGTATAATAGTAGTTCAGAGTAATAAATTTTAAAAATTGTACCTACTTACCAAACACCATATAGACAAGAACAAAAATCTCCCTCTGAATGGCAGATTATTAACGCTAAATGCCATAACATGCTCCATAGGTAGAGTCACATAGATCTGGTCGTACCATAGCGTGAATATGCTTATGACCACCACAAATAAGTGAAACAATGGCCGCAAAATTAATAACATTTTTTTAAATTCTTAATTTGAGAATAACTTTTTTAAACGGAATGTCAGCAACAACGTCTGCACTGTTTGTGTGGATACTGGTCGTTTTAAACTCACAGAGAGTAGGTTAGGTAGGATTCGATTGAATATTTTAACTGCACAATGAATCAATACAGTTTTCTTTGTATAGGTAATTCTTAGGCGTAGTGCACATAGGCAACTTTGGAATCAAGGAATGTGAAAAAGGAAAACAGACCCCATAATATCGCTAGGTAAAAGTTTTTTTGGTGCTTCGCCTAAATAATGTTTCTTTCTTGCAAACTAATGAATACCCACAACCAAAATGAAAGTCGACTCGACAGTGAAGTCATACCTTTATTCTTTAGAAAGGTAGGTACGCTCGCGACGTGCATGCAATGATGGCACGGTCACTGTTGAGGTACATTTACCTCGTTTTGTAAAAAAAATAATATGTTACAACGGTCCATCATTTCGATCATATGCTACGTGACGCGACGCAATTCAAGAACTTGATATAAATAGAACTTTATTTACTATACAAAAAGATATTTTCATTGACAGAACTCGAAAATTCGGCGCGGCGTCGTGCTGCGCCACGCAGTGCCGCGCGGTGCAACCTGTCACTTCATGGTACAAATGACATGCATCTTTAAGCAGCTTCGCGTCGCCGCGTCGCGTCGCGTCTCTTCCCGGTGTGTACTGACCCTTACTGTTTGTTTACCGTTGATGAGTACCTAAATAAAGTGTTGGAAATTCAACTGTCTGCTTTCGTAATAAGACATTAGAATAGGTATAGGACTTATTTTTAGCGTATGACTGAGGTAATTTACTTAGTGATAAAGTTCAAGAACTAAAAGTTTATTAACCTATGAAATTAAAAAAAACGTTTGTTAAAATTTCACTATTAGAAAGTTACATTAAAACTTATTGCTGAATTAGAGAATAAGTAAATGCCGTAAGTAAATTAGGTACTAATTAAAATGTGTTAATTACCTTAGATAAACGCTTTAACATTAAATAAGTACGGACGAAATTTATGCAGATGCCTTATTGAATTCTGGGGACATAATATGTCTTATGTTCGTAATAGCTGTTCCATTTGCGGTAGTATAATTAGTAGTTCAGTGATTTTGCCATACAAAAATAACAAGTTAACAGAAATTACAACTTTACAATACAATAGCATTTTTGAAGGAAATTGGTAAGGTTGGTTTAACCAAACCCGCGATCTTCACGGAGTACTGACAGTACCTACCAACTGACCTGTCGGGTCATTGCAGAGCTATTGTGGGTTCAAGGGTACATAGAGGAAAAAGAAAAATATAAACAGCAAACAATTATTTGTTTAATGTAGGTAATTACATCACTTGACTTATCTTATAAACTGGAACAGATGTTAGGAATGTTTTAAAATAATGCACTTGCATACAAAATCAGTCTTAATTTACAGATAAAAGAACACTAAGGCTCGTATTTATAAAGCGAACTCAAGATTGAGAGCAATATTACTAAGTATGGATTTGACAGGTCGTTTTGTACTGAAATGACATTTCTGATACAAACTAAAACTCGCTGTCACTCTTGATTATAAATATGGGCCTAAGCCAACAGAACAGGAATGTAAGTATTAAAAAAATACCATACAACGTGTAACAGAAAGGGTATTGCATCGAGAAAGGTGTTCATCTACCCATGAAACTGAACAATTTTCCCTAAGGAACATAGATGGAAAAACAAAAAAAATAAAATTTACCTTCCATACAAAATGCATCTGCTGACAGCGCATTTAGTATGGGAAGACAATTTTTTTTTCGCATTTCGACCTATGTTCCTTAAGGAAAGTTGTTAAATTTCATGGGTAGATTAACACATTTCACGATGCATATATACCCTTTATGTTACACGTTGTATACATAAAAAAATATTAGCGTTTCTTTGCTTTTACACTTTGCTTAGGGCTATTAACAACAGCATCAATATTTTCACCAAGAATATACATTCCTATGCTAAACAAGATACTCAAAGCGAAAAATACAATCCTAACCGGCCAATTCAAGACGTCCAAAACAGGGTACACCCAAGTACCAGTATTTTGGTACACATAATTCAAATAACTCAAATAACTTAAGGTAAACGCTATGATAAGTGACACTCCAATTTTTCTAGACGGGTATTTCCTTGGTGAGAATAAAAGTTCTGTCATGATAAAAGGCGCTATGGAAGTATGCATGACGTGGTTGCACCACACCGGCATAGCCTTAGCCAGGGCATCAGGGAAGATCAAGTTCTTGTCAATGAAGTAGATAGACCAGAATGCCAAGAAGACGTATAAGGCTATAGGGAAGGCGAGGCTGAACACAGCGTCCTTGAGGTTTCGGAGTATGCTGGTCTTCTTCGGGTTGCGTTCGTTGGTGCCGAAGATGTCGTTTATTAAAGCGATGGTGAAGTAGACTGTTTGCAGGGTCTGTAAAAGGAAATATGGCATTATTGCTGACGGAAATATACTCAAATACCTAACTAGAACTACAATACTATTACCTATGCCAACTATATATTAAAAGCAGGAATTCAAAGTGCTATGCTAAGTATTGTCATCTTCAAAATGTTTACAGTCAAGTAAAAAAGGATCAAAGATCATTTATAAGCAGAGGTCGGAAATTCGGGTGCAAAAAAAGTAAAAAGCCACTGTTGGAGCTACTGAGAGTTGCTACAACCACCTTTTTCAAGATTTTTAGGGCCCCAGTTTATTTTTCTTTATTAAATTGTTTTAGTAATGCTAATGTGTTCTTTGCGTCAATATAATTCGAAACTGTTTGTTTTTTTTTTATATTTGTTTTAATTTGAAAGATATAAGTAGAAATGTATTTTCAATGTACTGAAAAATAAAAAAAATATAAAAATATCGTTTGATTGTTTGATATTTTTATTGAATACCATTTAGAAATGATTTGTACGATGCTTGTATTATTTTTACACAAAAATTTGAATGGGGACCCAAAAGTGTTTTATTTCTTAAACAAAAAAATTGCGGAGAAAGATTAAAAAGCGTTTATCTTGTCTTAACCTTGCCAAATACGAATTTTAATTTTAATTTTCTCCGCAATTTTTTTTGGGGCCCCCGGGGGCCCCATTCAAATTTTAGTGTAAAAATAATAAAAGCATCGTACAAATCATTTCTAAATGTATTCAATAAAAATATCAAACAATCAAACGATATTTTTATATTTTTATTATTTTTCAGTACATTGAAAACACATTTCTACTTATATCTTTCAAATTAAAACAAATATAAAAAAAAATGCAAACAGTTTCGACTTATATTGACGCAAAGAACACATTGGCATTACTAAAACAATTTAATAAAGAAAAATAAACTGGGGCCCTAAAAATCTTGAAAAAGGTGGTTGTAGCAACTATCATTAGGTCCGGCAGTAGCTTTTTACTTTTTTTGCACCCGAATTTCCGACCTCTGTTTATAAGACATAAGTCATTTATTTTACAACTTGTAACACAGATGTTTGTTTTTGATTTTTCTGATAGCATAACATCTAGTAGCTCGATGGTACTAATGGCTAAACGTGCCTTCCGAAGCAAGAACATTGTTAAAATTAAAATCGTTTACTTTAATTTTTGCTTCATATTGTAATATGGTATGAAGTAGATTTTTATATTATGAATAAATAGTTTTAAATAAGAATGGCAATTAAAAGGCATAATTAGTACAACGTTAAAGTCGTAAGACTAAGACAATGGGTTGTCCTATAATAGTACTATAGTATGACAAGTCATTTAACCTTGCACTTAATATCATTACACTTGAACTACCTATGTAAGGCCATGGAGTAATATACAAATTTAACTAGTTAGGTATGCTATTGAAATAAATTAGTACACAACACAGGATATTTTTTTGGGTACTATTTCTCTACGAAATAGAGCAACAATTCTTTTTATTTCATGGCAAAAAAAAAGCCGTGGCTATATCAGTACTCATCATCAACATTAATATTAATATTGATGCTTGTTTTAGTCTAAACCTTTTTGTATTGCAACTATTTATATTATCTACACAAAAACAGAAGCAAAAATCCATACGGAGGAATAATATGAACAGATTTATGATATAGGTACTTTGCTCGTCGAATAGCTCCCATACAGTCATAATAAAGACAAATATAGACTTTAAAATACTTGTGATAAGTTGGCTGGATTCTATGTCTGGTCGTAATCTGGGAAGAAACAGACTCTCAGAGATCTAATTCTAAGTATTTTATTTTTATTTTACCTATTTATTAAAAAACATAATTTTCTGCATCACAGCATTCGCCAAGGCATTACATTATTATAAGTACCTTATTTATCTAGACAACTAAACATTTTACAATAATTATCTGTACATATAATTATTAAAAAATAATTTCCAATATTTTAAAGTAACCAGCCCATAAGTAAATGCGTCAACAAAAAAAACTACACGAGGCCCCAAAATTATTTATGGACTTTGAACTGGAGTTTTTGTTTGGTTATGATATGAGGTACGTACGATACGAGTACATAATATTTTCTTACATATCGTTTTTTTTTTAGTTCTTTGACCTTAATGCTAATTAATTAGTGATGAAATTTATTTCATTACAAAATGTGCCTTTCTGGTGTTAGTTATAGGTAAACAAATACCAAAATAACATTAATTGATGACGGCTTGTTATTCTTGCAAATAGACACCATTTAATTTGTTTTTATCATTGCGTAGTTATTAAAAAAGTGTTATCATGTTAATGTTACGGATATGTAGAGATCTTGATGTGCCACCGTGTGTAGGTAAATATTCGCTGTGATTTGATATAGATAGATAGGTATATAGGTATTATTACTTCGCTCCATAATCCATGTATACTATAATAATATAATAAGATTATTAAGAATCTAAGATAGGTAGGTACTTACGTATCAATAAAATACAGTACATAAATAATGCTTACCAATCCCCACATAGTCAAAAACAAAATCCGTTTCTTCAGCGGCAAGTCATGTTTCGCTAATTTTTCACTAAACGGAAAGTTGACATAGTTCTGGTCATACCATATTGTAAACGAATTTATTAGGACCACTGTCAAATGAAATACTGGTAGCAACATTTTTAATTTAAAAATGAACAAATTTGAATTTCGAATGGTCTTATAAAGCGACGCGTGCGCTGTCGCTGCTATAATATTTCTGACTGATTTATTACAAAAGAGGCTTGTATAATGCCTATATAATACTTACATCAATGTAGGGTTATCTGAGTATAGCGTTGTCTGTCGGTCTGTCTGTTATCAAAGGTACAATAACATGATTGCGCTGTACAATTAAATTCATTAATTGGCTAGACACATAGGTAGTTAATAATTAAAATGAAATATGCCGTTTTGCCTTAAAAAAAGATATTCACGAGTTTTATTTAAGCTGTAAGTATATATTGATTTTTGCTAAACAATCACTTATTCATATTTATAATAACGTAAAATATTAAGTTAACATATGACCTAGACCTAGAGTTTTAGACTTATCTATTTACAGATTCTGTATTGATAGAGTTAAGTACAACGTACAATGGCTGTATATAATACAACAAGTTAACCTTGATACAAATGTTAAATCATCGTAGGTACCTACATTGATCAAGCATCATATTATTACAAACGTAGAGTCACAGAACATGGGCAAAATGCCACGATTCGTGAAGAACACATGATCACACTCATAAAAAAACACATGAAGAACACACAGAACATGACTTAACCAAAATTGTTGCTGTCCCTTTCTGTTCTCTCAGGATAGACAATGACAGATGGGTGACCATTTAGTCAAGATAAATTGTGCGTTTACGAATCGATACCACTGCAGAGCTATTATGGGTTCAAGGGTACAAAAAGGAAAACGAAAAATATAAACAACAAAATAATAATTATTCGTTTAATATAGGTAACTGAGTAAAGTACATTACTTCCCTCATAAATAGGCCTATACAATAAACCGAAACGGAAATTAGGAATGTTTAAGTATAAAAAATGCACTTGCATACAAAATCAGTCTCAATTTACAGACAAAAAACGTAAGTATTAAAATAAATTACTATTTTTTGAAAATAATATTAGCGTTTCTTTGCTATTACACTCTGCTTAGGGCTATTAACAACAGCATCGATATTTTCACCAACAATATACATTCCTATGCCGAACAAGGTACTCAAAGCGAAAAATACAATCCTAACCGGCCAATTCAAGACGTCCAAAACAGGGTACACCCAAGTACCAGTATTTTGGTACACATAATTCAAATAACTCATATAACTTAAGGTAAACGCTATAATAAGTGACACTCCAATTTTTCTAGACGGGTATTTCCTTGGTGCAAATAAAAGTTCAATCATAATGAAAGGCGCTATGCAAGTATGCATGACATGGTTAAACCACACCGGCATTGCCTTAGCCAAGGCTTCAGGAAAGATCAAGTTCTTATCAATGAAATAGATAGACCAGAATGCCAAGAAGACGTATAAGGCTACAGGGAAGGCGAGGCTGAAGACAGCGTCCTTGAGGTTTCGCAGTATGCTGGTCTTCTTTGGGTTGCGTTCGTTGGTGCCGAAGATGTCGTTCAGAAACGCGATGGCGAAGTAGACTGTTTGAAGAGTCTGTAAAAGAAATGATGGCGTTATTGCTGAAGGAAAGATACCTAAAATACCTTTAGCTCCTAGTTTGTCTAGGTGTGATGTGATGACTGGTATAAAAGTACTACCACCTTCCTTGTTGTCGATGTTATTTTCTAAGTATCGGCCGCAGAAGTAAATGCGTCAACAAAATACACGACACGATGCCGCGAAATTACTAATATATATTATATATATATAATATTTAATATTTAACCATTTATTGTACACAGAAAGATACAAAGGACAAAATACAATCCTAACCGGAACGCAAATACACTTTGAATTGGAGTTTTTTTTTTTAATGATATGAGGTACCTAATTTCTGACGTCTCCAATAAAGAAATGCTTTTATTTTAGTTCTATGACGTAAATTAATGCTACTTAATGATAGGCATAAATTAATACAGTACAAAAATAAATGATTTTTAAATAGTACAAAAATAATGCTCACAAATCCCCACATTGTTAAAAACAACAACCTCTTCTTCAGCGGCAAGTCATGTTTTTCTAATTTTTCACTGAACGGAATATTGACATATTTCTGGTCATACCATATTGTAAACGAATTTATTAGGACCACTGTCAAATGAAATACTGGCAGGAGCATTTTAATTTAAAAATAAATAAATTTGAATTTCGAAGAGGGATAAAAAAAGCGACGCGTGCGCTGTCGCTGCTATAATATTTCCGATTGATTTATTACAAGAGACTTTTGTTGGGTTCTCTGAGTAAGTATACCGTTGTCTGTCAGTCTGTCTGTTATCAAAGGTACAACAACATTATTCCGCTGTACAATTCAATTCATTAATTGGCTAGATAAATAGTGCTGCCGATTCTGTTGCAAATTTGATTTATATCTGTTACGTACATCGAGGTTACGTACAATCTCGAAATCGCTCATATGCCGGAAAAAAAGGACACTTCACGGATTGTACATTGCAAAGTGTCCCTTTTTTCCGGTCAATGAGCGTTGCAATACAACCATTCCGCGGACTGGTAAATACCAACCGGCCAGTTGCCGAAGTCGTTAAAATACATACCAGGTGTAAGGGATAGTTTAACGAAAAGTGATAGCTCAGTCAACGAAACTGAATAACTTTCAACAGGAAATTCTTTCAGGAAAATAAAATATTTTTTGACTTTCGCATTCAAAATTATCACCTCGATGCTAATTTTCTGGTCAAAGTTGTTCAGTTTCATGAACTGGGCAACCCCTATCAGTTTACTTTAAGTTGTCCCTTACACCTGGTATTTTAAAGAATCTGGCGATTAGCCGTTTGGCGTTTGCCAGTCCCCGGAATAGTTATTATTTTACATCGCTCATTGGCCGAAATGAAAGTTTTGCAATGCACGATCCGCGGAGTGTCCCTTCTTTCCGGCCAATGAGCAATTTCGGTGATTGTGCGTAACATATCCTATACTCAAGTAATTATAGTAGGTACCTAAGTAGTTAGGTGGTTACACTGATTTGAGAAGTCGCTGCCTCCAACGCCATTCACTCTTCTGTGGTTATCTGTGCAATAAAATAATTGTGAATTGCTCTATGAATAAGGACTCTACGGGCTCTTGCATTTACAAGTAAAAAACAGCACTAATAGGTCTTTAGAGAAATAACAGATAAGATAAACCAACTTGGCCAGTTGGACAGACATCACATCACACGATATTCAGGGTTGAGAGGTCGTGATGATAAGTGAGCTGAAACCAACCGGATGCGTAAATATAATACGGATCCAGATAAAAACATGCATTTTAAGATAATTACTATAAAAAAAATATAAAACTTTTATACAATTTACATAACCAATAAGTTTTTTTCCTAATAATAGTTACCAATAGGACAAAGGGGAGGCCTTTGCCCAGCAGAGGGACGACCTAGGCTATTAAAAAAAAAATAGTTACCATGACGTTTAAATTTCATTGAGGGTGATTTTATTTTAGTATAGATCAAACGCCGTTGAAAAAAGTTGGTTGACCCTTATTGGGAGTTCGCAAATTTGCCGATATTCAGGGTTAAGAGGTCACGATGATAAGTGAGCTGAAACCAGCCGGATGCGTAAATAATACGGATCTAGTTATAAATACCTACTTGCATTTTAAGATAACTAATTAACTATTTTTCGGACGAAACTTCTGGATTTTACACAATGACTTGTAATTTCCACATGTAAATGCCTTTGGTGTTAAGTCTGCCCATGTACTATTTTTGTGCATAAAGTTAAATAAATTAATAAGAATGACATTTTTTTATACGATATAGGTAACTAAAATAAGTAGAAATTAAATAAGTAGACACAAAATAAGTAGAAATAAAATAAGTAGAAATAAAATAAGTAAAATAAGTAATAGTAAGAAAATTAACTGATTAATAGATCTGCACAGAATCCTAATATGATTTAATAATTTGGTCTTCAAATCAAATTTTCTCTAACTCACTTGCGGCATGCTCATAATACTTTATTACCAATTTTATATTGACCTCTTTTTGTCACACCCTTTATAATGTAACTAACAGACAGACAGCAATTTTTACTGTCAACAAACTATAACCTTCCTTTAATGGAAACTGACGAAATACCCGCATCGGGGCATTAAAGTGTGGACTCTATGGATCGGGTATAAGCCGGATAAATATTATTGCCAATAATACTCGCGGCTACAGTTAATAGAAAACTTCATACTTTATTTTCTTAGCTTAACTTCAGCAGGTGAGGTGGCCATGAGATCTGGTTGAAAATGGGACATTGGGATATTTATTAGGGAAAGTTTGTTCGAACCCCGTGGACCCTAGAATTACGTTTTCTTAGCCACTTAGTAGGTTCTTAACCAAATCTTATCAAATATAACTTCCGACCCTATCTCAGGATAGAAAATGACAAGTGACAATTTTAGTCAAGTTTTTGTAATTTTGTGTGCGGCTGAATTGCCCCTATTACCTTTCACTTTTGTACCTACTTTGTACCCACAGGGAGTGTCAGAGAGAGATGAAGGAGTCATGTTGGTAGAATTTGGTGTAAGTTTCTGATAAAAAAATCTGTACAAATCGAAGCCTCACAAAGACGATGCATATATTACATACATTCATACATATAATCATGCATATATTGATAATGAATATATTCTATACTCTATAGCTATAGGTACTGGGTGTAAGGGACAGCTTCCCGCAAACTGATAGGGATCGATCAGTCAACGAAATTCAATGGAATGGACCACACGTTGACGCTGCTACATGTAGGACCCTTCATTATAAATGCTCATGGTCACCCTAGTGGCTCGTGTAGAAACCCGATGCTCGCGGCTTAGGGCCAGTGCGGGGGCGTGATAACCCCTCATGGACCACACGTAGAAGCTGCTACATGCAGGACCCTTTACCCCTTCCTTCTTTGGCTCTAGGATTATAAATACCACCATTATTATGAAGAACAAAATGTACCATTGAAAATATTTTAAATGAGTTTTGCTGTGTTCCGTCGGTGAGTGAAAATTCACTGATAATTTAAGTGTTCTGGGTGGTTTAATAGTCGACTCTGTCTCTGTTATGACAGCATTTACTCCTATGTAAAAGACAATAGCAATGCCTTTAAAACCAAGTTTACAAGTAAAGTTATGAAAAGGAAAGGAATACGATAGATTCATTAACTGACAACCTGTCACTCTGTTAAGTAGTGCTTATGAGACCGTATAATTATAGCAACTTGACATTGTCAATACAGTCCTTTCATTTAGTATTACAACCATGATTACAATCTCGCAGAGTAGCAAATATATTACATAGAAATACGTTACCTATACAGGGTGTAAGGGACAGCGTCCCGCAAACTGATAGGGGTTGCTCAGACAACCAAACGGAACAACTATCACCGGGATTTTTTTTTCAGGAAATGAAAAAAAAAATTTGCTTTTTCATACAAAGTGACCGCCTCGATCCGACAATTTGTATGGAAAAACAAAATTTTTTTTTCATTTCCTGAAAAAAAATCCTGGTGATAGTTGTTCAGTTTCGTTGACTGAGCAACCCCTATCAGTTTGCGGGACGCTGTCCCTTACACCCGGTATGACCTTTCTGGAGGCTTTCTAATAAATTAGCTTTCATATTTATCGCGTTTGGAGCACATAATATGATTTGGGCGAAATAAGTAAAAGCCAGGATATTTCCCTTGGGTGGAAAGTCGTGACCCTACGTTCCGAATATACACGTTTTTTACAGCCCACTAAACTTATTAGAGAGAAAACATATTTTATTGGGGTTGGATGAGAAAATTCTTTGATCACTATTCTTAGCCAAAGTAATTTTCTGGTAATAATTCTTGCTGACTGGTTGAAAGAGTTTGTAACAAAGAAAATGTCAAAGAAGACACTTTATTGACGTAGAAATTTAATTAAGCAGAATGGAAATCATATTTTTTCCATCAATTACGTTACTCAGATTTTTGGTTCCTTGATTTATTTTGCTACTTTAAATTTAGTTCAAGAATATATTTGATTTTACACTGGAGACAGAACTCTGTTGATAAGATTTGGCTAGTAATCAAATTTACAACATCAAATTAAAATTATGTTCCTAAATCTGTCAACTTGGCCACGCAAAAATATGACTTATGTGAAAGGACAAGATACCTACCTACATCCTACCTATAAAATGATAGCGTGGAAAGGTCTTTGTCAAATTGACTGAAATTACACATAACTTTTCAAAACGAAGCGATTTTGTAACGTATCTATTTTAAGTACTTATATTAATGGCTATATCTACTTTTTGATTTTATTCCCTTACGAAAAAGCTTTTTTGAAAAATGAAACCAAAAATGTTTAAAAAAATACCTGACTTTTTGCAGTTTTTATATTAAGCTGCACCGTTTTCCATGATAAAATCGTGTTTCACCACTAGATAGAATTTAATTTCGTCCGTCGCCGCCGGCGGTGGCAGAGCGCGCCAAAAAGTCGAAGACTTCCAGCTTCATTATTGACTTAGGATGCACGAAGAAACTGCACTTTTTGCTAAAACCGCATTTTTAATTTTTAGGGGGAAATATCTTTCCGGTAATGATAAAGTAACAAATAGGTACTAGATGCGGGTAGGTCCAGCAATACGTTTCAAAATAAGCTTTTTCATTTATATTTTTTTATATTTAATTGTCAACAGCAATACAGATACTTCGGTGTATTTTTATACATCTGTGGTTTAATCTTGCTCATAAACTTAAACGCTTCTCCTTAATCTCTCCTTTAGCCATGAGATGAATATAGTTTAATAATAATAAGTAAGTATTAAAAACACGGGTTTTCCGGTAAAATTTCATGGCAATAGGTGAAAGACTGAGTTTTTTACAGGGGTAGGGCATACCGGACAGACATGCTGAAGGGTTCCTAGTCGACTACGGAACCCTTAAAACGGTCACAATAAAATTGCTGTACTTACGAGTAACATAATTTGAAGACTTGCTTCATAATTCTTCTCAAATATCTTTACTCCGTAAATTACTTTGCTAAAGACCAAAACTTACCGTAATGGCGGAAACCTTGGCAAGCAAAAACAGGTACCTAAGAATAAAAATAAAATTAAACCGTGCCCATTATAACTCCCAACTGCCGACTAGGCTTAAGAAATGCGTGAGCCTTTGCCTAAAACAAGCATTATACGTCAGATTAGAGGGGTGAATATTTTCAAGATTTTCGCGCCATTTTAATGAGCGGCCGCCATGTTTGCTGGCTTAAATTTAGCGAAGTTTTATCCAAAAATATCTGTAGGTAGGTATTTTAGAAATATTGAGGCTGAAAATGTTTTTCCGTGGAAATGATATTCACGTGGTAAAATACCTAAATTAAAATAGACTGAATAGATCTGTATATACATACATACTTTGTTATATTTATGTTATGTTAAAAAAAACACACACACACAATTTTTTCTATTTATGAAATTAGTAAAATTTTGGTTTTAGTAAGTAATTAATGGGTTCAGTGACTTCTCAGTAATTTTAATAGATTTTACGCAATTTCACGTGAAAATATTTACAGACATTTTACGTCAACATTTTGCATGTCATTATTACCTATTATCTAAGATGCAATTTATTGGAACCTAGATAAAGTTATCTTCTTAATTCTTTACATGATTTATTTGTGACTAATACAATATGAATAAAAAATATACAACGTGTAACAGAAAGGGTATATGCATCGAGAAAGGTGTGAATCTACCCATGAAACTGAACAACTTTCCTAAGGAACATAGATCGAAATACGAAAAAAAAAAATTTGACTTCCGATACTAATTACGCTATCAGCTGACACATTTTGTATTAAAGGTCATTTTTTTTTTTCGTTTTTCGACCTATGTGATCCTTAGGGAAAGTTGTTCAGTTTCATGGGTAGATTCACACCGTTCTCGATGCATATACCCTTTCTGTTACACGTATATTTTTTATAACTTTTCCAGGTAAAGCATTTCCATTTTCTCCGGACAAAGAACATAAATATTACACTGTGTTTTTTGTCCCGGTTCTTTGAAGCATTAACAAAATTACTGAACTTTCAGCATTAATCTAATAGTCTTGATTTGATTGAATGACTTTTATTTTTTTTCATAGCATTTTCACGGTCCGTTTCATTGATTGAGCGGAATTATTATTCGGGAGTGACGTCAGCAAATCCTTTGTTATTTTCTTCAGAAAATTTATGCTTTAAAAATTAGTCTCTTTAATAAGTTGCTCACTTTTTTGTACTCATAAGTTATGAGCGTGATGTTATGGGCCATAACGCGACTACCTAGCTACGATACAATACCTCTTTACGATACTATACGATTTATATGATCTCAACTTCGATGTTTTGTGGTTCATTTTAGAAGTTACTGTAGTGATGTAGTGCTAGTGATAGGTTGTCAGCCCATCCCCTAAATTATAATACACCGAAACACTCGGATGTATTACCTGGATATACATACATAGATAGAGAAGCAGCTGGTAAATTCTACGTTTTTATCGCTGCCAGTCCAGCATGGAAGCTAAAATTATACTCTCAGTTTAATTTTAACTGTTGCAATATATCAACCTCCCACACTAAACAACGGGTTAGTACTTTTCCCGCGGTATCAAATGGAATTCGCCCTTAAGCTATAGGCATTCAAGGGCGTGTTTGCCTTGACGCGAGTTTTTCAATAAAACACCTGTTGTGGGTATCCTTTGTCACGGGGTGCAGGAATTTCCGGCACAAGTAGTACATTTATTGTGTAACTACGTACAATGTTGTGTAGGTACCTACTAGCCTTCCGCCTCGCGATTTCACCCGCGACTAAATGTTTTTTTTACGGGAGAATGTAATTGTCACTCCATCGGTTAAATTACAATATACCGAAACCTTTTACTTAATTACGAGTGCTTTTACTTTGCATTCTGCAACCTTTAACCTTTTACATAAGAATTGAGATGTCCGTTATACCATGGACTAACTACTCTAGAGGACTGCTAACCGCCATACTAGAGAGCTTACCTCGATACGATAAAAAGTTAAAAATGCGAGCAAAACCTAGATGGCGCTGGCATATTTCTCGAAGAGTCCGTTGTTAATAGGTCATGAAATTTAATAAATTCAATAACAACTTGAATCTAATTATCTTTTAAGATTTTTAAAGTAGAAATATGTACACAATGAGAAATGCTGTTTAAAACAACTGAATTAAAATACATAATTATGTTTACACAATATTTTGCTAATGTCAATAGATGGCACTGCTAAGTAGCGGCACAGTATAATTCAATAGTCTGACGTTCTGACGCAACGTCAGACTCATATATTACACTGTGGTAGCGGTGTACGCAGTTTATAATGGATGTTATCAGTCCTCTTTGTTTTATTCGTCCATGGTTATACCAACTTACGTACATAAGTATTTCCTTACCTAGTAAAATCGGTACCAAAACTAAATCAAGTTGGTGAAACGGACATCTGATGAAATGAAGTTAGCGGGGTTGAAGGAGGGTTCAAGTTACTTCAGTTAGCTAAAGTTGGGTAAAGTATGCGGAAATTACTATCACTGCAGGAATACTGAGGTAAAGACAATTTACAAGTTGCTGGGAATGATGGCTTCTACGTAAATGAGTTTCTGAAATATGTGGTTGTAATAACAAACACATTTGCTCAAAAAAAAATATGCCAAAATATGTGACTTAAAAACATTCGTCAAAGAAAAAGGTGCTATATTTTTGATTGCGATCTTGAGTTTACATTCACACTAGAAGACCATGATCTTCTTTAATGAAATCAGCAGCTCTCTCCGCCAGCATAACAACAGCTGAGTTCGGCATAACAGTTGGCATAGCACTGGCATCTACCACCCTCAGACCCTGAATTCCAAGCACCTTCATCCTAGAATTTAAGACAGTTCCCATGGCAACGGTACCAGCAGCGAGTGGACTCGTATGAACCTCACCGTACACTTCACATCTTCAGGCCATTTCAGCCCTTGGCAGCGTTTCAACTCCAAATCTACGACAAAAGCCTTCTTACTCTTGAAGTATGTAGTATTTTTCAATGACTTAACCAATTCAATGACTTCAGGGAATCCTCCTTAATCATCTTCCTCAATGAAAGCTCCAGAATATATAAGCGGCTTGTCTAAAGGATTGTGTGATGCTTATCTTACTAGTCCTTTAGACTTCGGCCTTCGAAGTACCACAGAAATTGGGAATAGTTCAAATTTCTTGTTAATTGAATGTAACTGGGCACAAACATCTCGCGTGTAATCCATAGTTTGCAAACATCGTGCAAAGAATTTTTTTCTCTGAGGCGGAATTATGATCCGTTATTTATACAACCCTTTACTAAAGCAATACATAGTCCGAATACAAAGTAAAATGTGGCAAAAACGGATTTGAATTTTCTCAAAATAAATAAATACCAAACAGTTTTAAAAACTCTATAATCGTCATTATACGGATTAAGCTCCCACTCTCATACATATTCAACCGTACTTTGTCCTTAGGAAAGAATACCAAATTAGGACGAAATGTATGAATATTCACAAGGATAAGTTTCTAACGCTCATATTGTACCCATGGACATGTTAAGTGCATGCGATTATGCTGAGGATTTTCATCTTCAGTTTTTTTTTATAATTGGTTAATTGGTTATTTCATACAGGGTACTATGGTATTTATTTATTGTTTAATGTACCTATATATATTTTTTTGTTTATTAACAGGCAAACCAAGTTACATGAAAATGACAACACATAAAGAATGACGACAGAACAGGTAAGCATTATTTCTACAAAGTAATTTCTTCCAGCTGACCAACCGTAGGAAGACTACACGAGACCAGTGATTTAAAAACCAGAGATTTTATTGACGAATACATAAAATAGCTCATTTTTAATTCGTTAAATAACAACGCAAAATTGAAATAAGCACTTTTTTTCACTAGTATCTCGTATCGTGGTGATATCATCTACTACTTACTTGAATTATTTTTCCATGGTAAAAAGCAGCCTACAGCGGTATTTCATATAATTCCAAGGCAGCAGGCTAAAAATTCCACCGGTGTCGAAATTTTTGATTTCTATACTCATCTTATCCTAGAAATATTATTCTTATTTGAAATGTATAATCCTTTGCCTTTGACAGAGACGGTAGAGAATGAATCTCTGCAGTAGTGGGAACAAAACAACTTGTTAACGAATGTGTACTGGGGTTAATTCCACCATGAATATTCTGACATTCTGACAATTGCAGTCTGTATGGGCTAGCTTTGAAGCCGTTTTGGCAACAGGCACTGTCAAGGCGGAATTGGACCTCAATCAAACACTCAGACCTGGAGAATGTGCTTTGAGACCTGGAGAATTTGCTTGCTGCATGACCTGGAGAATTCAAATGTAAATCTTTTGGTAATTTTGTTATGGAAGTCAAAGAAATAGTTCTTGATATATATGTGGAAACAACAACAAAGCTACACAACCTGGCAGGTTAAGGCTCGTATTTATAAAGCGATCTCAAGATTGAGAGCAATATTAAGTATGGATTTGACAGGTCGTTTTGTACTGAAATGACATTTCTGATACGAACTCAAACTCGCTGTCATTATAAATACGGGCCTAAGTATCACCGACATTTCCAATTGTATTTTGGCATGAAAATAATTATTCCAATAACATCACCACTTTAGTTTAGTGCCAAAATTTAAAAAATACAGATAAAATAAACATTATTTTCTGGTACACAAACTATTATGCATTTTTTCTCCACATTCTAGCGTCGCCTTCGATAAATCGATTCGCTCTATCACATGGACGTCTACGGTGTCTAGGGCCCGTATTTTTAATCAGCTCTCAAGAGTGACATATAGTTTGAGTTTGTATCAGAAATGTCACTTCAGTACAAAACGATCTGTCAAATCCATACTTAATATTGCTCTCACTCTTGAGATCGCTTTATAAATACGAGCCTAGGGGTGCTATCCTGTCACTTCAAGGAGAATATTGACAGGATAGTATTCTGTTGTAGGTTCAATTCCCTGTGTGTTTGGTAGGAAATTGTGCATTAAACATTCTTTGAAAGGTGACACCTTAGTACAAGTACCTAATAAGATTTAGATCTGGACATAAATAAACAAATTATGTCCAAAACACACTTTTACACAATATAACTTTTTAAGCACTCGCGATTATTAACACTCATTTTACTTTTTATCGGGTCTATTCGCGATAAATTTTTGGTGGTAATTTTTTTTTTATCGCGAATAGACCCGACAAAAAGTAAAATGAGGGACACTTTTACACACTTTTTCTGATCGCAATATTTTAATCAAATAATTTTGATATCAAATATCTACTTAACAATGAAAAAATAATTCAAATGTCTGAGTAATATAATCATCAAAACAAAAAGCAATCTGCTTTTATATTAAAAAAGTCTTATTTATAAGAACAATCTCGAAACGCCAAAATTAATAATGAAATGTAATAAAACCGCGGAGGGTTTAAATTTCTCCAAACAGGGAAAATTTATTAGCTATAACCCGCAGAAAACATAAAAAAACAGCCCCAGCAAATACAGAACGTAATTTATAATTTTATATGTATAAATATGAAATAAGACTGAAAGGCAAGTAAAATTTTCTGTTCAGAAATATTATTTTCTTAAACATCTAAGTAAAGTTTATTTTCTTAAAGTTAGTTAAGTTAAACGTTAAGTTTCTTGAGTGTTTTAAGTTTGAATCTTCAAAGTCTTTACTTAATTCCATCACCAGTCCCTATTAGCATTTTAGTTTAAAGTCATAATAAGCATATGGTTGGTTAGGTTAACGATTTTATTCCAAAATCTCAGGTTTAAAACTAGACCAAGTATAAATGGTTTTTGAAAAGTAAAATATCACTGTGAGTGCAAAAACTAGTCTCTTTATAAGTGTTAGAGCTCGTTGCTGTAACTCGATCTATCTATGAGCAGCGATACGCACTCGTCTCCAATTTCCTGGTTCGAATGGGAAGAGAATAGTGTTGCAGCACTTTTGTGTTGGTTCCGTATGTGCTATATTGGATTTTGAACAAAGCCCTTTAGTGAAATCCACAGAGTGAAATCCCTTTGACACTCTTGTCTATTTCTACTACCACTATACCTAATCTAGGGCTCGTATTTATAAAGCGATCTCAAGATTGAGAGCAGTATTAAGTACGGAATGACATTTATGATACGAACTCAAATTTGCAGTTACTCTAGATGGTTAGGAAAAATATCTAGCCTTGTAGCTATTTTCATTCGTGGACGCAACAAAATCACCGATTTTGAGAAACACACACCAGATACTGATAGGGGTTTCTCAGTCAAAGAAACTGAACAACTTTCACCAGGAAATTCTTTCAGGAAATAAAAATGAAAGTGCTTTATGTAATGTACAAAACGACCACCTCGCCCAGACAATGTGTATGGAAAAGCCATTGTTTTTTTTTAAAGAATTTACAGGTGAAAGATGTTCAGTTTTGTTGACTGAGCAACCCCTTTTCTGGTACGCTGTCCCTTACATGTAAGGTGCATGGTGCACCATAGTTAAGCAAGGACTCCTAAAATGTGAGGGCAAAGTAACCTGAACCTCCCACGTCAATGTCTACGAAAAATTGGATTTAGTTTGTCCGTAATGGAAACAAAAGAAGATAAAAATAAAATACGGATAAAGACACCTACACTTTCTTCGATTCTTATAAGATTCTTGTATTGGAAAATAATGAAGTATTTCGCGACGATAGCCTCGATCAGATTGAAACACAATTTAACTATTTATGTGAAGGACATTAAATCACCAGTTCAAGTTGTCCCTCATGCCTGGTGTTTTAATGTCCTTTACACCTGATATTTCAATGAATTCGGCAATTGGCTGTTTCGTGTTTACCAGTCCGCGAAATGGTTGCTGTAAAAAGCTCAATGGCCGAAATGAATGGCCAATTCGGGGATTGCGCATTTTGCATTTGCCAATCCGCGAAGTGTGCCTTTTTTCCGGCCAATGAGCGATTTCGAGGATTGTGCGTAACATATCAATATCATTATGATCGGCTCGTTGGCATCATAATAGTGCATTTACACTGGACTTGCATATAACTCAATCGATTGAGGCAACTGTTTTAAATATAATTCAGTTGCAAAGGAAAACAAAAATTGCAAGTAATATAAAATAGTAGTTTATGAAGCTCCTACATAACGAATGGTTTTACAATGCGAGTGTGTTTTTTGAAATGAGCGCAGCGAATTTCAAAATAGTAACGAGCATTGTAATACCTAATTATGTGCAGCTTCATACACTATTTTATCTACTTGAATACATTGAAAATGAATTTACTTACAGGTTTTCCGAAAGCGAACTATCCCAATGTTTTCCTAAACTTTGTTGGTATATAAATGTGCAATACATTTCCGTCACACACACACACTCATTTATATAAGTATTAAATATCTTCTTTTGGTACTATCACATATTTTTAGGCTCAAAATAAATAATTTCAAATAATTTCCCACGAAATTAATTATTTCTATTCATACACACAATAATCAAGTGGCGCCATTGGCCTCTTTGACATGTGTCGCGCATGCGCTGTGGGCCTTACGTGGGCTGTTTAGTTTTAATTTATAACTGGATACATGGTTTTTGGTATCGATTGTGCATTAAGTTGATATCGATTGCGCATTTGTTCCTTCCCTTACTTCCATAACTATGAACATTTTACTTTTCGTTGCATCTTTGTTAGAATTTGTATGGAGAAGGTGCAACGAAAAGTAAACTTTTTAATTTTTTCAGCATACTGTTTGTAAAGTACGTCAATACAAATTCGTTTTGACGTTTATAATTCGAACATTACTCTATGATAGTAGATAAAATACTTATTGAAACCAAACGGCAATGAATATTGGTATTTTCATAGGCGTTGGACTCATGGTGTTACCTTCCCTGTTGCTCCCAATTATAATGAGGGATTATATGAGAAGGCTTTGTGTTTATATATCGTGTTTTATTTGTTTTCCCCGGAATTCGAGGCGTGAAAGGGTGTTTGTTGTTTTGTTCGGGATCATAATCATTAATATCTTTTTAAAAATGAGTGAGAGTGAGAGAAGCAAAGAAAAAAGGATGTCGGTAATCCAAGAGAGTGAACCGAAAACTTTTTACATAAGTAATTGAGATTTTGTTGTTTATATGGGACTGATTTACAGGGCTAAATATACCTATTCTGTCAGTTAATATTCACGCTTCTTCTTTTTGTATCAACAGCACTCATACGGTCACCTTCCAAAAACTGGCGACGCTAATACGCTATTTGACTACTAGTCAAATCAGCAACTTTTTATGAAATGTCAAAAACTATTTTTTGTATTAAAATACTGGGTTATGACGTCACACGCAAGTAGAAGTTGACTACTCAAATTAATAACTTCTATATTTTTAACTTGATTATTCAATCGAAATGTGCATTTAAAAAAAAATGATGAATGAGATCCACAGTATTTTAGCCATCAGTTTTAAGGTATAAATGTTTTGAATTTTTTTAGCCACCCAGTCAACATGCCTATTGTCCGTCGGCTTGCCACCATCAATCGGGGATACCCGTTATCTGAATTAATTAATTACTACTACCATTGAACTTCTGATTTCCTAGTTAGGAGTACTAAAGCTGTATGAAAAAAATACTGTAGCTTCTCTTTCCTGACATATTGTAAAAACCCCATTGTGAGAAATTTGAGGTTTCTATGTTTATCTTACAAGCTTGAAGTTGCAGTGTGTTGCATCTCGCAAGAATCTAGTATATTGTTGAAGTTAGATCGACTGCTAATTAGGGTTGTCTCTATCACACGGGGAAGTTTGTTAGGAACTGTTTCACGGTAAAGCTTTAAGCACCCCGAAACTGCCAATCTGATTGTCAATAATTATGTGATGAACTGGGATAGATAATTCTTACTTTCTTGGATGGATTGAATCTTGCGATCAGAGTGATCTTGAAAGCATTACCGAGCTTGCCAATCTGATTGTCAATCACTACGTGGTGAACTGGGATAGATTTTTTTTATGGATTGAATCTTTCGATCAGAGTCATCTTGAAAGCATTACCGAGCTCTAGACAAGACAAGACAAGGGATTGCCATACATACGCAATCTTCACCCTTACAAAAATTACAACTTGCCTCAGGGCGGTACTCGAGCCACAGCTTAGGGCGTTGTCTTGGTAGTCTACGAGTAGGTAGAGTCTCAGAGATTTCGAGTTGAGTAGAAATTTTATTACCACCGGATAAATTAATATTGAAGCGATCTTTAAAGACACAAATTCATTCGAATGTTCACTTCACTAGCCCCGTTGTACATGTAACGATTGTCATTTACCGATTGATCGTCTCAAAGGCACTTTAGTAACTGTTTCACACGACAGAGAGTTATATAGTTCGTAAAGTGTTTACTAGCAAGCAGCTTGTCTTGAGATTGACCCTGTGATAAACGATTGTCATTCACCGATTGATCGTCTCAAAGGCATTTTAGTAACTGTTTCACACGACAGAGGGTTATATAGTTGGTAAAGTGTTTACCAGCAAGCAGCTTGTCTTGAGCTTGACTCTGTGATAGACAATGAAGTAGCCAAAGTAGGGCTTTGTGTAAAGCCTGTTTGGGAAGTACCACCTTTACCAAGTTATACTGCCAAGTAGAAGTTCGAGCACTTCTGTGTTCAGGTCTAAAGAGGGATTTACCGGAATACTGAGACAGATGATATTGTAATTGTAACTCTAGTAGTGTATGAGGATGATGAACTGCATTTGTGATCTAGTGCGATGTGCCGGGCTCTCGATCAGCAGAGTGTGGGTTCAATTTTCTCAATACTGGGTTCGACCTTCTTGTACTTTTTGATATAACGAATCCAATGCCATACAAAGCCAGTCGGCAGGTTGAAAATTTAGACTAGGTTTTATGCATTCGATGTCACCCCGCTCGAAAGAAGAAGAAAACATTTAACTTGTGTCTTTGTGATTAAAATATTTTTTATTCAGTAAAAGTCAAGTTACATAAGTCTTGTGATTGTGATAGCTACTACTAACTATACAGTGGGTGGTTTCACCATTGTATATAGTCACACATTCACACAGTCACTCATTCTTCCATGCTGGACTGGGAGGAATAGAAAAACATAGAATGTGCCTGCATCTCCTCCCGGGCATGCTGTAAAAACCAGCTATGGGATTCGAGGGTTTTAATATATTGTAATCTAGGCGATGGGCTGACAACCTACAGCAATATACAGATCTTAAACAACCCTAAAAACTTGTCAGACGTGGCGTAATGACCTTTGTTTGGGTCGTTAACGCTCTGCCTACCCCATTAGGGATAAAGGCGTGATTTATGTATGTATATAGTCTCACTACTCCCCTAAAAGATGGAAACTTGTGTTTTGCCCTTTCCAAGTATCGTCCGTGTCTCATAAGTGATCAGCCTTCACCAGACTGTGCTAAGCAAAACCGTCCAAACCCATACTCCTCGCAACTAATTTCCTCGCCGCAGCTGATGCATATTCATGTGTGTCAATCAGGAAACTCTGGACCACACATGTATATCTTTGCCATATACGGGGTGTAGTGTAAGGGACAGCTTGTATGAAACAGTCATTTTTTTTTTTTTCATTTCCTGAAAGAATTTCCTGGTGAAAGTTGTTCAGTTTCGCTGTCTGAGCAACCCCTATCAGTTTGCGGGAAGTTGTCCCTTACACCCGGTATATACCGCTACTTCGTGAAGTAAGCTACATGAGACATTATGCCGAACATAGAGTAGACTTCAAGAATGTTTTATTTGTTTTAAATTTATAGCTTGAGGTTGCGATTTTTTAGGTATATCCAAGGAACGCTTCAAAAGTGAGCTATGTAATCATTCCCTTTCGATAGTTAAGGCTCGAATTTATAAAGCGATCTCAAGTTTGAGAGCGATTATATTAAGTGTGGATTTGACAGGCCGTTTTGTACTGAAATGACATTTCTGATTCAAAATTAAACTCGCTGTCATCCTTGAGAGCTGATTATAAATACGGGCCTAAGTCTTGTGATTATCCCTTTCAAGATAATGGATTAAAGGTTTTTTTTAATCGGATTTTGACTTATATTCTATTGTTCCCAAATAAACGTCAATTATCCCCCGAGATTATTATTATTTATGTTCATCAATAAGCATTTAACGGCTAACGATCTCACTCACCCCATTGGTCCGTTATGCCCCATCTCTAAATGGTCCGTTCTGCCCCAATTCTAATTGAACTGAAACAACCCCGTGAATTACCCCAACGCTGGGTCATTACCCCGTTAACCCGGCATTTAAGGAATAATTGAGATTCAAATTAATAACAGTAATTAACCTTAACTATTCGCGAAATTTAATTTTAGGTTAATTTAGTTGATTCTCGTTTGTTTATTGCTAGCTTTCGGCTTTGCAGTTTCGCACTCAACTTCACCTAATTTTCTCGACTTCTCTGAACAGATTTATTTTTAATAAGAATTGCAATTATAAAAGTGAGTACGTATGTTTTCTCCATAATTGAAGCCCCTATTAGCTAGTACTATTATATATTCTGTGCTATTAGGAGGCCCATGTCCAGCCCCTGTAGCATGCCACCGCGCGATAACAAATGTATCGCAATTAACTGTCAAACTCCCATACGATTTGACAGATAAATGTGATAAAATGTGTGATAAAACGGCTATCGCGGCCTTATCGCGGCTGCATGCTACGGGGGCTGTAATAGGTTATTTTGGCTGATACAGCTGTTGGCACTGTTGTTATATCAGTAAAAATATACTTCTTTCTTGTTGCCGCAAAGTTATTTTCTTCTGCATGTCCTGCCTAGCGTATCAAGTGGCAGGACACCGCTTTTAAGAGGTGGCACCCCAGTCATTGGGCGCTTTCCCACTAGACGGCACGTCAACGGCAACGGCGACGGCACGGCGACGATCACGTGACAATATCTATGGGAATCGATGACATGCCGTGCCGGTGCCGTGCCGGCAAGTGGAAAAGCGTGTCATATAATTTCATTGATTTTCATACATTATCTCACCTACGATATCGTCGACGGTACCGTGCCGTCGCCGTTGCCGTTGACGTGCCGTCTAGTGGAAAAGCGCCCATCGTTTTCCGCATCTTAAATTTGGGACATCTTTTATTTAAATTTACCGGCCCTGTCAGATTTTTTGCGGGACCAAGGTATGAGTTGGGGCGTGAATGTTCTTCTTTGGTGGAAGTCATGTCATGTGGTCCCAAAAATAAAGCCTGCTAATAAACCTTCGAATGGTTTGATTTGAGTAACTGAGACAATTAGGTGATTCTTCCTACACGGCCCGACCTAATGACAAATAATCTTACAATTATGGACTGACCTGGATGTCCCGTACGGCCGAATAGAGTGTCCAAGGTTCCGACTGCTAGACCATAGAGGCAAAGCGGTGAATGAAAGTATTTTATTAGGGTAGGCGCTTTTGAGGTATATAGCAAATTAAAAAAATTAAGACAGAAAGCAAATCGGCCCGGGTGGTGTAGTGGATAGGGCCGCGGCCTTCTGTGCAGAAGGTCGTGGTTCGAATCCCACCGCGTACCAATGTGTTTTCGGTTTTCGAATTTCATATATGTACGTTTATTCGGCGCTTTTATGGTGAAGGAAAACATCGTGAGGAAACCTGCACACACCTACGAAGAAATTCAAAGGTTGTGTGTAACCTAATCTAGGATTGGGTCTGGTTTCCCTTCTGGGTTGCGGAGGTCAGATGGCAGCAGTCGCTCTGTGTAAAAACCAGTACCCTCGTTCAATCCCCTAGATTAGGTAGCCGACCCCGAGAGATACGGGAAAAAGGCTAGGAAGATGATGATGAAGACAGAAAGCGACTCGGCAAACGTAGTGTCCTGTAACTAGGTGGTTCGATGATGTTCGTAAGAAACCGGACAGAAATTGGATGAGAACGGCTGAAGACCGAGCTGAGTGGCGTGCCATGGGAGAGGCCTATGTCCAGCATAGTTTGATACATGTAGATGATGATGATGAAGACAGAAAGCAAAGTAAAACGCATCGAAATGGAAAAACGCTCGTGTTTACACCAATCAGGTGTATTTAAAAGAAGAATTCGCTCCGGCCGGCTGCACAGGGCCGACCCACTTCGCCCTCATTAAAGCACCCGCCAAGAGCTTTAATTTCACAAATGGCATGCCCTTAATAGCTGGAACATAGGGGAATAGAAAATAAACTCAAAACATGTACCTACCTTGTGAAAGAAGTATTTGATAAGATTTGTGCCTGTGAATGTGAATTCAAACACACAAAAAATATAAGAAGAAGAAGGGAGAGAGAAGAGGTTGTATTACGGTTTTGTACAGAATTTTATGAGCGTTTGTTTGGCCTTTGCAAGTTTTCTCCTAAAACGCACCATTTTTGGTATGTAAGCGAAAAACCTAAAAGTGGGACCTAATTTAATAAAATTGAAATTAAAAGGACGAAAATTATCTTAGGCCCGTATTTATAATCAGCTCTCAAGAGTGACAGCTAGTTTGAGTTCGTATCAGAAATGTCATTTCAGTACAAAACGGGCTGTCAAATCCGTACTTAATATTGCTCTCAATCTTGAGATCGCTTTATAAATACGAGCCTTAAGAACCTTCTTTTGATTGGAATTGAAAACACACAAACTTGTTGTTTCAAGGCAACTAAAATAAAATGTTTCGATTCGTATGCGCACAAAATCACAAAATCTTGACTAAAATGGTCACGTCTATCCTGAGAGAACAGAAAGGCAACATGGTTAAAATTTAGTTAAGTCATGTTCTCCACTGATCGATAGCAATATTGAATGACAAGCCACGAATCAATTCTTTAAACGACTCGTTGACCAGCAACTGCGGATTTCGAACTTGTTTTTAGCTCTACAAAAAATAGAAACTTCCATTATCTCGGGGAACTAGTTTTAGAACGAATTCGTTCCGAGCACTCTTCGCGGCCAGTAAAAAGGTACAACTTTGGTGCTTGGGAATATAAGAGGCACTCGCCACGGACGAAGCTCTTCCCCTCACTATCCTGTGCCAGTGAAAAAGTCTTTATTTCATCTGTGTCACTGGCAATCTAGACTGTGACGACAGGGAAGAAAAAGTGGTCGCTACACATCGTATTCACAGTTTGCGTGTGTGTGTTTATGTGGCTTTGTGCAATTATTTAGTACATTATCATCATGTGCAAATGATTTCATGTTTAAATAGGGAAACATTGATACGATGAGGGGGCATATTTTAGCATATCATTCATCATCATCATCATCAATATCATAGCCTCACCTGGTTTCAGGACTTCCTACACTACGTTTGCCGATTTGCGGTATCCACTCTAGAACTCGTTTAGCATAATATCATTATTCTTTTAAAAATAATAAGCGAGTCTATTGCATGATCTTGTCTATTTTTTACCAACTCTCTGTGAGACGAGAGTGAATTTTACAGAGGAGATGCTGTTGGTCCGCTGGGACAAATTAAGAGAATCCAGACACCAGTGCGCTGTTGGCCAACTAATGAATTAAACTTTTGTCTTAGACTAATGCTGATAGATATTTTGAAATGGAATGGAAGCTTATGTTACACCTAATAATAAATAAGGAAGCGGGAGAAGATCTATGGCATTGATTTGCATTTTTTTTTGCATTCGAACGCTTGCTTTAAACCAAAGCAACTACACTACACACAATATTTTAGCTTTGGCACAGTCTTTGGACTGAACCAGTAGGGGATATTTTGTCATACTACTTAGAATCCATCCAGAATCCATCACATTACCGAATATTAAAATCCTTTTAGCCGTTTAAGATCAGTTGTCACCGAGAAGCAACGCAACGCGACACGGCGCGAAGCTGTTTGAAGATGTATCTCGCTGTGCCACTAAGCGAAAGTTTTGTATTCTGTCAATGTTTTAGGAATCTGTAGGGAGATTTTGTCATAATCAGACTCCAGGATCTGTGTCGTCTTGCTGAATATTAAAATTCGTAGTCGTTAAATGGTAACCAAATGGACAGATTGCTTACACATAATCATTTATTTGTATGGATAAGAATTGTTATTGTCAAGAATCGTCAAGCAGGTAAAAAGGTAAGAATCTCTCAATCACCAACCATCTTTGTATTCTGTGGATACTCCACATCTTTAGAGCCCTCTTATTCAGAGAGACTTTAAGGGTAAGCTTTATTGGACAAGAAGTCTTTCAGCCACTTACTGCATCTTCGGCTTAACTAGTCGCGACCAGTCCCTGAACAAACTAAGGTAAAGTTTTTAATTAATAAAGATGAATTGAAAAGTTTTAAGAGCGTTAAAAAATCTAAGGGAAATACGCTTGATGAAGTTATTTGGCTTATTCGAATGAAGTAAAACTGTAGGTGTGTCTAATCAATCGTCTTTCATTTCATTTACTTATTTTTTTAACTATAGTCTCAAGGCAATAATATTTTTTGTTTCTCATATTTTAGAAACATACCTTGTACACTCAGTAGGAAATAAACAGTAAATTTTAGAGTAGTGAAAAAGGCAGTATATCTGGGGTGAAGTGTAATGGTTCTAAACTGCGGCCATCACTAACACGTACCCTCTGGACAAATGGTCGACGGATGGCGAACACTGGGTTCGTGGACACACCAGTGTAACATGAGCCCCGACTTGAAAGTAAAAAACAGTAGAGGCAGAGAATAATAAATAGGTATTAGCTGACGCCATGGTAGAAGAAGTGACGTCATCAAACAGAATCGATAAAAGTATTGCCATTGTTTGAAAATAAATTACCCGAGTATATTGTATTTTTTTACTAACTTAGTTCTAAAAAGAAGTGATATTATTGTATAAAGTTAAAATTAATTACTAAATACATTAATAAGACGAAAAATAAATAGTAAGCTAGATGGAGATTAGGTTTTATTTATTTACTATGTATTAAAAACTTCCTTACAGTTTAAACAATGTAATTAAATGGCAGCATTGTTTGTGACGTCAACTAGTCACATACTGGTCCGTCGTCTGGAATAATCCTACTCTTTGTCCGAAGAGAATACCAGGTTCTGACGCTCAAGAACACGAAGCACCCCCCCCCCCCCCCCCCCTGCTAAATTCGTACCTCACCGCCCCACCCCGTGACAGAGATCACCTGATACTTATGACCTGCGAAATTTGTGAAAAAAAGTTGTGTTCGATTAGGCCTTGATATATTTTTTAATAAAGCAATCGTTAAAAAATACAAAAACACAGACATATAAGATTAAATCAGGAACAAAATTATACCATTTTCAACAGAATTGGTAATGATTTCAAAGAGAAAGAGAAACACAAAGGGTCGTATTTATAAAGCGATCTCAAGATTGAGAGCAATATTAAATATGGATTTGACAGGCCGTTTTGTACTGAAATGACATTTCTGATACAAACTCAAACTCGCTGTCACTCTTGAGAGCTGATTATAAATACGGGCCTAAATTTGTAGTAAGTATTTGACAGGCACAGAGATGCGGAGTATACTTTTAACGCTCTGCCTACCCCTAAGCGGAACAGGAGTGATTATACGAGGTGTAAGGGACACTATACCTTAAACTGGTAGGGGTTTCTCAGTCAACGAAACTGAACAACTTTCACCGAGAAATTCTTTCAGGAGGTGAAAAAAGCTTTTGACTTTCCCAAATCGATCAGAAAATTTGAATGGAAAGGGCTTTTTTTTCTTTTCCTGAATTTCCTGGTGAAAGTTGTTCAGTTTCGTTGACTGAGCAACCCCTATCAGTTTCTGGTACGCTGTCCCTTACACTCTTGTATATATTATTTTCTTCATTCTCGTCTATTTCAGGGCTCAATATACATCGGCCGGTGCTCCAGTGAGCGGTCTATTTAAATGAAGCGCGAATTTCCCAGGAATTGATGTTGCTCCACAACAAATGATTAATACTCCGGGTCTGTGTGCACCCTTGCGTGATGGGAGCAAGAACTTCAGGAGAGTTTCGTTCTTCTTCAAGATATTGATCGTCATCATTCTAGCCGTGGTGTAAACTGCCTCCGTGGTATAGTGGTCTGAGCCAAGGGCTTCCGATCCGGAGATCCTGGGTTCGATTAATTTTAGGCAATTTATCATTTTGTGAGATTTTCCCTAGTTTGCTTAGGACAATGCAGGATGTATCACCTCTGAAAGAGAAACGATTTATTGCTTCGTAGGGCACTTTAAGCCGTTGGTCCCGGTCGCTGTCTTTGATAGTGGTCGTTACACAAACCATGTCAGAGGCCTATTAGCTGTGCTATTAGGTGGTTTATAAACTCTGACATCAGGGTTCATCGACTCAAAAGCTACACGACATGAAGAAGAATAAATTGTCCTTTCTTGTAGCACTTTGCTACGGCGTAGCTCATATCGTAGCAGAAATCTACGAGAAAACATAAACAGAATTAATATTTTTGGAATAAGTACTTGAATACAATTATAACTTGTATTAACTAACTTGTATTGCCAAGAACACCACAGTTAAATGAGAATGTCTCACCATCTGCGTTCAACAAAATAAAACTCTTTATTCACTTCCATAGCCAACACACGATTTTTAACCTTATTTCTAAGACAAAAAGATTGTGTATAGGTATAAGTTTTGCACTGGAAATAAGGTGTAAAGTTTCGGAGTGGCTTTATTTAAGCTGGTGCACTTTTCTTGCACTTTCTAGAATGATTTACATTGCTGCTTTTGTTTGGAATGTGTTTTTCAGGTTTCAATTTCGAACAGTAATGGATGCCATACTTATGTTAATACGGCGGAAGTGCCCAGTTTTCGTGATATCACAAGGAAAATAGTGATATCTCTTTGTATAAACGAAGTTCTGATTGCATTAAAAATTGTTCTGAGCTCGTCTAAGTAAGGCTTCTCATTCGGGCATTTCTACAAATCATGGTTTTAGAACTAAAAATGTTTTTCATCAATATAATACGGTACTTCCATGCTGGACTGGGAGTGATAGAAAAACATAGAACGTGCCAGCTGCATCTCCTCCCTGGCATGCTGTAAAAACCAGCTAAGGGATTCGAGGGTTTCAGTATTGTAATTAAGGCGATGGGCTGACAACATGTCACTATAGAAATTTACCTACAGATCTATCTGGAACAACCCTCAAAATTTGTCAGACATGGCGGAATGACCTTTGTTAGGTCGTTTACGCTTTGCCTACCCCATTACGGATAAAGTCGTGATTATAATATGTATGTATGTGTGTATAATACGGTAGAAATTTATGAACCAGAATGCATAAAATCCCTGCTTTATCAGCGCAAACGAACGTTCAAAAACAGATTTCATTTTATACAACGCAAACATTCGGCTTCCTGTTTAAAAATGCATTCAAAAAGCATTCCGGGAAAGTCCACAGATTAAAAACCGTGCAAACACTTGCCGAGGAATCTGCAACCGCAGCCGATATCGTTTCAATTATGGGGTATTTACACGGGTTGATTTCCGGCAAGTGACTAATCGAATCACCAATCGCCTCACAAAGTCGCATCGCCGCCCCCCCACAGGGTGACTAAAAATCGAAAGTGACTGTTCATTATTTCTTTATTATTATTTTTATTTATAATATATATTAGTTTATATTATTTCTAATGTTATGTCAGAGTTTTTCTAGCAGATAACTGGCTTTCTGGGCCGCGGATACCCCCGAGACTTACTTATATTAATGAATTTGTAATGTTCATTTTATTATGACTAATTAATTTACGCAATGATATTTGTTTTTCTCATCATGGAACGAATAAAACATAAAGCACAAACACTATTATCCGATTTCCGATAAGTATCTACTGAATCCATTAAAACCAGCCAGCGCTGTCATATTCGATTTTCAAAAAACACATCGGTGTCACCCGCAAATCAGAGTTCCCGATATCTCATTGGTCAGATCCGCGGATCCATTAGCTAATTGCTATTGGTCACCGGGCGCCGCTGACTGGCCGAAATGCGGTTCGAATTTTAAATTTGAAAATGTGTAACGTAATGGGGTATGTACACGGGTTGATTTTTGCCAAATGACTAAACCGCATAATCAACCGTCTAAATGGCAAAGCGATTAGGAAACAGGTGACTAAATCAAAACAACCAAATGAAATCTATCGTGCAAATGCTCGTACAGGCGATTTTCCGGTTGTTGCAGTTGGGAGTCGTGGTGTGTAAAAAACATTATCCTCGTTCAATCCCCTAGATTAGATTAGGAAGCTGATACCGTAAAATACATAGATGATGATGGTGATGAGTGTTACTGTAGACACTTATGTGCACCTCTTTGTTGCTGGCTGCAAAAACTCTGACATAACATTAGAAATAATATAAACTAATATATATTATAAATAAAAATAATAATAAAGAAATAATGAACAGTCACTTTCGATTTTTAGTCACCCTGTGGGGGGGCGGCGATGCGACTTTGTGAGGCGATTGGTGATTCGATTAGTCACTTGCCGGAAATCAACCCGTGTAAATACCCCATAATTGAAACGATATCGGCTGCGGTTGCAGATTCCTCGGCAAGTGTTTGCACGGTTTTTAATCTGTGGACTTTCCCGGAATGCTTTTTGAATGCATTTTTAAACAGGAAGCCGAATGTTTGCGTTGTATAAAATGAAATCTGTTTTTGAACGTTCGTTTGCGCTGATAAAGCAGGGATTTTATGCATTCTGGTTCATAAATTTCTACCGTATTATACACACATACATACATATTATAATCACGACTTTATCCGTAATGGGGTAGGCAAAGCGTAAACGACCTAACAAAGGTCATTCCGCCATGTCTGACAAATTTTGAGGGTTGTTCCAGATAGATCTGTAGGTAAATTTCTATAGTGACATGTTGTCAGCCCATCGCCTTAATTACAATACTGAAACCCTCGAATCCCTTAGCTGGTTTTTACAGCATGCCAGGGAGGAGATGCAGCTGGCACGTTCTATGTTTTTCTATCACTCCCAGTCCAGCATGGAAGTACCGTATTATATTGATGAAAAACATTTTTAGTTCTAAAACCATGATTTGTAGAAATGCCCGAATGAGAAGCCTTACTTAGACGAGCTCAGAACAATTTTTAATGCAATCAGAACTTCGTTTATACAAAGAGATATCACTATTTTCCTTGTGATATCACGAAAACTGGGCACTTCCGCCGTATTAACATAAGTATGGCATCCATTACTGTTCGAAATTGAAACCTGAAAAACACATTCCAAACAAAAGCAGCAATGTAAATCATTCTAGAAAGTGCAAGAAAAGTGCACCAGCTTAAATAAAGCCACTCCGAAACTTTACACCTTATTTCCAGTGCAAAACTTATACCTATACACAATCTTTTTGTCTTAGAAATAAGGTTAAAAATCGTGTGTTGGCTATGGAAGTGAATAAAGAGTTTTATTTTGTTGAACGCAGATGGTGAGACATTCTCATTTAACTGTGGTGTTCTTGGCAATACAAGTTAGTTAATACAAGTTATAATTGTATTCAAGTACTTATTCCAAAAATATTAATTCTGTTTATGTTTTCTCGTAGATTTCTGCTACGATATGAGCTACGCCGTAGCAAAGTGCTACAAGAAAGGACAATTTATTCTTCTTCATGTCGTGTAGCTTTTGAGTCGATGAACCCTGATGTCAGAGTTTATAAACCACCTAATAGCACAGCTAATAGGCCTCTGACATGGTTTGTGTAACGACCACTATCAAAGACAGCGACCGGGACCAACGGCTTAAAGTGCCCTACGAAGCAATAAATCGTTTCTCTTTCAGAGGTGATACATCCTGCATTGTCCTAAGCAAACTAGGGAAAATCTCACAAAATGATAAATTGCCTAAAATTAATCGAACCCAGGATCTCCGGATCGGAAGCCCTTGGCTCAGACCACTATACCACGGAGGCAGTTTACACCACGGCTAGAATGATGACGATCAATATCTTGAAGAAGAACGAAACTCTCCTGAAGTTCTTGCTCCCATCACGCAAGGGTGCACACAGACCCGGAGTATTAATCATTTGTTGTGGAGCAACATCAATTCCTGGGAAATTCGCGCTTCATTTAAATAGACCGCTCACTGGAGCACCGGCCGATGTATATTGAGCCCTGAAATAGACGAGAATGAAGAAAATAATATATACAAGAGTGTAAGGGACAGCGTACCAGAAACTGATAGGGTTGCTCAGTCAACGAAACTGAACAACTTTCACCAGGAAATTCAGGAAAAGAAAAAAAAGCCCTTTCCATTCAAATTTTCTGATCGATTTGGGAAAGTCAAAAGCTTTTTTCACCTCCTGAAAGAATTTCTCGGTGAAAGTTGTTCAGTTTCGTTGACTGAGAAACCCCTACCAGTTTAAGGTATAGTGTCCCTTACACCTCGTATAATCACTCCTGTTCCGCTTAGGGGTAGGCAGAGCGTTAAAAGTATACTCCGCATCTCTGTGCCTGTCAAATACTTACTACAAATTTAGGCCCGTATTTATAATCAGCTCTCAAGAGTGACAGCGAGTTTGAGTTTGTATCAGAAATGTCATTTCAGTACAAAACGGCCTGTCAAATCCATATTTAATATTGCTCTCAATCTTGAGATCGCTTTATAAATACGACCCTTTGTGTTTCTCTTTCTCTTTGAAATCATTACCAATTCTGTTGAAAATGGTATAATTTTGTTCCTGATTTAATCTTATATGTCTGTGTTTTTGTATTTTTTAACGATTGCTTTATTAAAAAATATATCAAGGCCTAATCGAACACAACTTTTTTTCACAAATTTCGCAGGTCATAAGTATCAGGTGATCTCTGTCACGGGGTGGGGCGGTGAGGTACGAATTTAGCAGGGGGGGGGGGGGGGGGGGTGCTTCGTGTTCTTGAGCGTCAGAACCTGGTATTCTCTTCGGACAAAGAGTAGGATTATTCCAGACGACGGACCAGTATGTGACTAGTTGACGTCACAAACAATGCTGCCATTTAATTACATTGTTTAAACTGTAAGGAAGTTTTTAATACATAGTAAATAAATAAAACCTAATCTCCATCTAGCTTACTATTTATTTTTCGTCTTATTAATGTATTTAGTAATTAATTTTAACTTTATACAATAATATCACTTCTTTTTAGAACTAAGTTAGTAAAAAAATACAATATACTCGGGTAATTTATTTTCAAACAATGGCAATACTTTTATCGATTCTGTTTGATGACGTCACTTCTTCTACCATGGCGTCAGCTAATACCTATTTATTATTCTCTGCCTCTACTGTTTTTTACTTTCAAGTCGGGGCTCATGTTACACTGGTGTGTCCACGAACCCAGTGTTCGCCATCCGTCGACCATTTGTCCAGAGGGTACGTGTTAGTGATGGCCGCAGTTTAGAACCATTACACTTCACCCCAGATATACTGCCTTTTTCACTACTCTAAAATTTACTGTTTATTTCCTACTGAGTGTACAAGGTATGTTTCTAAAATATGAGAAACAAAAAATATTATTGCCTTGAGACTATAGTTAAAAAAATAAGTAAATGAAATGAAAGACGATTGATTAGACACACCTACAGTTTTACTTCATTCGAATAAGCCAAATAACTTCATCAAGCGTATTTCCCTTAGATTTTTTAACGCTCTTAAAACTTTTCAATTCATCTTTATTAATTAAAAACTTTACCTTAGTTTGTTCAGGGACTGGTCGCGACTAGTTAAGCCGAAGATGCAGTAAGTGGCTGAAAGACTTCTTGTCCAATAAAGCTTACCCTTAAAGTCTCTCTGAATAAGAGGGCTCTAAAGATGTGGAGTATCCACAGAATACAAAGATGGTTGGTGATTGAGAGATTCTTACCTTTTTACCTGCTTGACGATTCTTGACAATAACAATTCTTATCCATACAAATAAATGATTATGTGTAAGCAATCTGTCCATTTGGTTACCATTTAACGACTACGAATTTTAATATTCAGCAAGACGACACAGATCCTGGAGTCTGATTATGACAAAATCTCCCTACAGATTCCTAAAACATTGACAGAATACAAAACTTTCGCTTAGTGGCACAGCGAGATACATCTTCAAACAGCTTCGCGCCGTGTCGCGTTGCGTTGCTTCTCGGTGACAACTGATCTTAAACGGCTAAAAGGATTTTAATATTCGGTAATGTGATGGATTCTGGATGGATTCTAAGTAGTATGACAAAATATCCCCTACTGGTTCAGTCCAAAGACTGTGCCAAAGCTAAAATATTGTGTGTAGTGTAGTTGCTTTGGTTTAAAGCAAGCGTTCGAATGCAAAAAAAAAATGCAAATCAATGCCATAGATCTTCTCCCGCTTCCTTATTTATTATTAGGTGTAACATAAGCTTCCATTCCATTTCAAAATATCTATCAGCATTAGTCTAAGACAAAAGTTTAATTCATTAGTTGGCCAACAGCGCACTGGTGTCTGGATTCTCTTAATTTGTCCCAGCGGACCAACAGCATCTCCTCTGTAAAATTCACTCTCGTCTCACAGAGAGTTGGTAAAAAATAGACAAGATCATGCAATAGACTCGCTTATTATTTTTAAAAGAATAATGATATTATGCTAAACGAGTTCTAGAGTGGATACCGCAAATCGGCAAACGTAGTGTAGGAAGTCCTGAAACCAGGTGAGGCTATGATATTGATGATGATGATGATGAATGATATGCTAAAATATGCCCCTCATCGTATCAATGTTTCCCTATTTAAACATGAAATCATTTGCACATGATGATAATGTACTAAATAATTGCACAAAGCCACATAAACACACACACGCAAACTGTGAATACGATGTGTAGCGACCACTTTTTCTTCCCTGTCGTCACAGTCTAGATAGCCAGTGAAAAAGCTTT